>JAYMFX010223244.1:0-10470 GCA_036784945.1 Monocelis spectator | reverse complement strand
GTTGCATCAACTGTTGATTCAAGAGTAACACTGAGCAGCAACGGTTGCATCAACTGTTGATTCAAGAGTGACACTGAGCAGCGGTTGCATCAACTGTTGATTCAAGAGTGACACTGAGCAGCAACGGTTGCATCAACTGTTGATTCAAGAGTGACACTGAGCAGCGGTTGCATCAACTGTTGATTCAAGAGTGACACTGAGAAGCAACGGTTGCATCAACTGTTGATTCAAGAGTAACACTGAGAAGCAGCGGTTGCATCAACTGTTGATTCAAGAGTGACACTAAGCAGCGGTTGCATCAACTGTAGATTCAAGAATACAACTGAGCAGCGGCTGCATCAACTGTTGATTCAAGAGTGACACTGAGAAGCGGTGTATCAACATTTGATGCATAATCTCTTATTGGGTATGCAGGCACTGATTAGAGTGGATTGCTCGATTATGATTGGCTCGCTCAATCAGGTTAGTATTCAATGGACTGACAGACAGTAAACTAATTAAATTCACAGATAATGAATGCATCAAACATTTATACAACCGCTGCTCATTCTTATGAATCAACTGTTGATTCATCAGTAAGTAGGCAAGATTAATATAATATGATGACTTTATAATGGTGAATATACAAAATCATTTAGTTTTTCCATTTTTATATTGCTGACAGTACTTTATTTCCTGATATTTTTAATATAACCTAGACGAAAATACATTAGTGATCCACAAAAATCCAAGTTTTAACTCGACCACCCAGAAAAATAGTTTTAGATTAAGGAATCTTCTATATCTATATTGTGATTAACAGACCTACTGATCTATGGTAGGGTTTAGACTAAGTCCACCATTATAGAATTATGATGATATCTTCTTTAGTCTCCTGCAGCATAGCTAAACCATAGATTTAGCAATTCTCGAGATTTGAAGTTTTAAAAAAACACTATATCGAATGAATTTTCATGAATAATTCATTGATTTATCAAAATAAAATAAACAAGCGATTGACGGACCATAGAGAACATAAGATATTTGATTACGTAATAATTATGGATTATTTCTTTCAATCATGGGCTATTCAATAGCAAGTCTGATTATTTAGGAGAAAGTTGTCTTGAAATACTTTCAGTTTAATAATATCGTTCACATTTCCACGCAATTAAACCATAATTGATGAGAAGGAAAGTCTGGCTTATCTAAGCAATGATTCTCCATGCGTCTAGTCAGAATACTCATAATCTAACCTGTCAACCCATCTGTCACTCCAACCCGACTCATTAATTAGCAATGATTGAGCAATACCATCTAGCCGCCACATAGCTCATTCATTTTTTATCCATAAAAGTGCATTATTCTACACAATTCTACAACCAACTTACACGATCCTCTCAGTGGTAGCAACATAGGTAATCGACCAATATATCCTTTTCCTATGAAGGCTAATATATGAGAGTATAAAATATGGTAGAGATACTTTTTGTATGTGCTGTGGTTGTGTCGTGAAGCTTTGCAGACCAGAAGAAGGAATGGAAATGGGGCGGGTGTCAACAAAGAATGATGCATCCGACACACACACAGTTGATATCAGACAGTTTTAGTAGGCGGAGCTCATAGTCAGTCATGTGCTAATAATAATGATAGCGCAATCAATCAACAGTAGCAGCACCTCAAATTGAAACATTACTAACTAATCCAACCTTCTTATTCTCTCTCTCTCTCACACACACACACACCACTCTTTAGAAGCCCAATTTATAATATTCTAATCCACAATAATACCACGTACTAAATATACAACCAACCAACGCATGCATCCAAGAAAACTAACACCATCATCAGCTCTGATGAGAGTGAGAGAGAGAGAGAGAGGAATCATACACGATTCTCTTTCAATAACTGCCGCGCGCGCGCTTTTTATTAACGATTATTGCGGCATGACGAATTGATTCTCTCAGTATTAATCAAACACAGCGCACTGCTTGATTTATTTGAAGAGATACGAGGAAGGCAGGGAACAGTGTTGTGTTGTGTGTGTGTCTGTGTGTAAGTATGCAGTACATCTGTGACTGACTAATTGCGGCTGCTAGCTCACTCGCTCAACAGCAGATGAAGCGCTAACCCTTGAAGTGATTAGCAATAGCTACTACACAGGCGCGGTGAAGAGTACCGACTGGATAGAGTCAGTCAGTAAGAGAAATAGAGAGAGAGAGAATGATAGTGTGCACAGCACAACACTGAATAAACACAACGACTAAAGTTATATTAATTTAAAAAATAGGTTACTAACCCTGTGATAGACATATTTGAACTACAATACTACTATGCACAACAATAATCTAAAAATATTAACGCAAACCACTTTCATTTTTTACAATTTCTGATTTATTAAGAGCAACTCACAGCGAAATTGGCAAAATCAACAACTTAGTTATTATGTCATCATCACTTTAACACCAACTAACTACATAGATAAATAACATTAAGATAATAAATAAAATACAAAGCGCTTTTGTAGATCTATACACTAATAGAGATAATTATTTTGTTCTAAATATAATAAATTTAAGCTACAGTTAATTTGAATTTATTGATATTTGATTGGCTAGCGTCTCTATATAAGTGAAAGCTAAGAATAGTCAATGTCCAAATGTTGGGATCTAATCACAGAGAGATGACTCACTAACTCGCGCTACGATAAAAATGCAGCGCTGGTTGCATTGTTAAGTCAGCAATAGATGCCAATCAGCCAATGAAATCTAATTATTCTCATCCTAATTAAAATTCGAAGCAAGCAATTGATTATAGAAATTTCCAGATCCATTTTTTGACTCAAACCACTAGAACAAGAGCTATCTTAACATTTATTTTTAGTAAGTAATTAAAATAAAATGATTGGTGAGAAATTATTAGAAGAAATACTGTATAGATTTATGTGCGATGTTTACAAAGTAAATACATGAAGACATCCTTATAACCACGACAGTGCGGCCCAAATATAAACAGACTATAGTAATTTACTTGAGGGAGAGTAAATGGCATCAACAATATTTATGCAAAGGTCAAATAAACTAACTGACCATTGTTACCAAATTTAATAAATTAACTAAATTTAGCGAACAGAGATACTACTTATGGATAATTCTAATAAGTAGTAGATAGTTAAGAGAGACCCCACCCCAATTGATAGAATTCTCGACAGGAAGCTCAATAATACGAAATTATTTTCAATAAATTTCTTCATTGTTAACTTATTGATACAAATATGTAATGTCAACTGATTTATCCATAAATAATTTCTGTCATACTATGATTTCAACGACGAATTAGTCCAAAAACAGTGTTATAAAGTTAGATCAGTAAATCGTATCGCTTTCATAATGAACTAGATTGAACACAGGAATGATATTTATATTGCAGACCAATACAATACAATAATTCGGTAACTTGCAAATATGTCTACAAATACATAATACTTTCACATGATGAATTATTATTTAAATTATTCGCAGAAAATAACTTAACTTTAGGTTCATAAAACAATGGAATAATTAGCAATACAACTATTGTAATCATTCCAAGAGAAGCTAAAAATAAATGCATTCTCGTTCGGCTGGGATGTTCAATTGATTGAGAGAATCTTGCATTTTAAATATACTAACCAGGGCATAATTAAGCATAAACGCATTATGTATGGGTCCTATCTGCTTACAAAAATAAAAAATGACAATTTTCAAAATTCATTTTTACTTACAAAGCCCGGATGGGTACCGTTAGGTGCATATGGAGAATAAGGCGTGAAAGGCAAGTAGCCAGACAACCGGTGCTCCATCCCAGAAGGAAAAGGCAATTTAGCTGTAAAAGAGAAAGAGATATCAATGAGTTTTAAAAATAAAGTTTCATAAATGGAGATCATCTAAAAACAATTTACTTACTGGCATCTTGACGATATTTTGATGCATTTCCAATATCGATTGGATTCTAAAACAATTCAACAAATTTAAAAAAATGATTGATTTGAACGAAAGATCATTATTACAATAGAAGGCAGCTTTGAAGAAAGGTATAAACTGAGCTGCACCGCTTTCACAGAGCACTTAGTAGTTCTTTTCTTACAAAAAATGGAAATGAAACCCCAAAATTAGAAAATTTATGATAAAGGCTTAGAACGTTTTGAAATCTTCGAATTTCACTTTTATTCCATATGTTTTACTACAAAAAATAAAGATGTTGATGTCTTAAATTTTAGACTTTAGGGTATGAACCCTTAATTCCAAAATATTACTCATTGACATTATGTGTACCCCTACAAATATATGAATATCAAATAATTCTATGCTTTGGTTACAGAAGTTTGGTCTAAAAGGGAATGAATTTTAATCTTTTAACCTAAAAATTATAATACATATTTTAATATACATTTCTATAATTAAATTTATTCATTGCACAATTAATGATGACAATTAATTAACAATGATAGTGTCTCTTTATAATATATTTGATATAAATAGTGAAACCCACTTCTTAATAAGCAAGCTATACTTACAACATAGCCTTTTTTATTCCTAATTTTAGCATAAAAAATTGTTTAACAGTTAAGTTCTAATATGCATATAGAATGCTTTATAAGTCATTTAGGTCCACATATGCTAAGCATTCAACATACAGAATAGTATACTTATTATGCATCTATGTATTACTAATAAGTGGCCACAGACTCAAACATTTATGTAGACAGTATATTAAACTAACTGGCTAGAAAAATAAAATAATTTCCTGCTGAGGCAAAATCTCTACTAAGTTTTATGCTTGCCATACTTATATAGTCAAAAATCAATAATTTTACTATTAGTTGAATAAGTAAATGTATTTATTAAGAATAAATTACCTCTACCAAACACAATACATAAGTATTGAGCAAGGTTTACTGTGGGTATATTATTCAAAAAAGTTTATGTATTATTGAAAACAAAACCATTACACATTTATTGCATGATAAATAAATAAATTATATTAAGCTATTCTGATTCAATACTGATAAATTATGCATCATGAGTGCATTCATAAAATATTGTCTCATTTATTACATAACTACACTGCAAATAGAAATGACTAGTTATAGTGGTACCACAGTGACAAGTTATGCTATGATTAACATGATTATCTAGCTGGCTAGTTTTCAATTTGGCTAGATAATACTGCAATTTTTTCATCAATTATATTGTTGACTCTACATAAATGACAAATTACAAACAATTATAGTGATAACTACACTACTATTTAATCACACAATCACCTCAGAACTTGTCACTTTGGTATCTAATAATAAATAGTGGCTAGATGTCACTATAATTTGTTGCTCATACCTAGCCCACTAGATAATTGATAAAATTGTAGCAATCTAGCCAAATTGAAAACTAGCCGGAATTGACAATCATATAAATCATAGCATAACTTGTCACTTTGATACCACATTTTTATTTGCAGTGTACAAATTGTTTCAAAAACAATCTCAAGAAAATCTCATAAACTTAATTCATTTAGATTAATATGATGCAAATATAAATCTATTAGCCTATTCAGCATAAGTTATAGTTTAACAGTATACATTACAATGAACAAAATGTCATTAGTAAGAACAATGCTCAATTATTTTCATTAACTAGTTAAAAATATTGAAACATATTTTTTTTAATATATCATAATATTTTTAAATTTTCAATGTCAAGTAACCTAAATGCTACTTTTTTATTTGTATTAATTTTGTTACTGTACTTTCTAGGAATCAATTTTATAAAAATGATTCTTTATTGTATAATTGGCATAAACTCTATTTATACAAATTAGTAGGAATTAACAAGCAGAAACTCAAGACACCTAAAAGGATATTAATTCTACTCAGAAATTGAAACTTAAGTGTACAGTTAAAAATATACAAGACTTGATAGTTCTGTATTCATTTTTTATTTTTAATATATGACATTATTTATTTAATTATTAATTTAACAATATTAAACTAAAATTACTAAAATGTTGATATAACATTATGTTAAGGAATATGTTAAGACTAAGTTATTAAGTTAAAATTAGAAAGTTCTAATAAGTGGTAAATGTATACAAGTCAGAAATTCAACATATACATTCCTCGTATATTATTAATACAATAAAAATCTTATATTTTGAATGGATTTTATATAGTTTAATGTCTACTGTGATATCTACTATGATATCCAAATAATTGAGGATCAATAAAAATTATTATGGTTTAATTTACAGTTTAAAATTAATGTATATTCATTAAAAAACAGCCATTAAGAATAAAAAAAGAAGCATTAGAACTATACAAGGTAGGATCAATATCACTATACAATTTACCTGAATTTCTCCTTCAAAAACTAGTCCACATTTATCTTCAGTTAGGTTTTCAGATGATTTTTGCTGTTCATCTTCAACATCTCCCTCATGATTATAGATTTTAACTTCATCATTAAATTGTAGTTCATCATTTCCAGATGAGTTAATATGAGGCATGATGATGCCAATTATCTTTTAATGTTTTTTTAAAAATTTCAATCAGTAAAGACCGCCATTATATTTTAATTGTTGATACTATTTTATATTTCCCGTACGAAAATCCATCTAAATTATCTGAAAGTTTTTTATTTTATTTTTCCACTAGTCAGGAACTGCTTTTTCATAAGGTTGTGCTATCATGGATCTGTTTATGTGTCGTTGAAAATCGTTCATAGTCACAAGTCGACCAAGCTTAAATTGCTTATGCGATTTAAGGATTTTGTTTTTAAGGCTTTACTTAAGTCTTAATCACCATGTTGACTAAAAGTTCATGCTGATTTTAGATCAATAATTTTTCCATAAATCAATGTAAGGGACTGACATACCCTGCCTACCAGGTGGGATAAAGTCGAATGGATCATGGATGTCAGCGTATATCCTATTATACAGAAGAGTATGAAGTCGTGTTCATTAATGAGATAGGTATTAAAACCATTCTTAGAGTAAATGAAAAATAAGACCCATAAATGTTTTTATTCATGAACCTCGATATATTTCGTGCTATCTCGACAGGAGGATACAATAAGCATCTTAATAGTGAATTGAATGGTACATAAAACAGATTTATATAATCAGTCAACAGTGGCAAACATAATCCGGTTACGTAATCAGATTAATCGTAAGATAATAGGTAGTAGGAGTAGGTGCGAGTGGCTGAGGGGAATCTATAAGAGAATAATAGTTTCTTTTTGAATGCAGATATCTGGTTTAAAGCGTTTGATGAGTAAGGCTTCAATAATTCCAAGATAGTATTGGTTTTCCAGTTCCTTAGCATTTATCCAGTTCATTAATGCACAATTACATTTTTGTAAAATCGCTGAATGCGGATAGTCAGTTCATTAATGCATTACCCCTTCTGCGAATATCTATGCCCTATCTATACTAACAGATAGTCAGTTCATTAAAGCACAGCGACCGCAGTCTTACCTATGTAAATGCTCCTACATTTGCAGGTGAATTTGTAATTAATGACGTTGGATTGGTAATGTGGTTCCGTTTTATCCTTTAGAGATTTGGACCAAATCTTCCTGGTATTGGCTATATGTTGACTTTAGCGAATGGATTTGAATGTTGAATGTTTGAATGTTGTTTTGAATTTTCTTTCTGTGAGTTGTGAAGTTTGTATCCCTGTGAATGGGATTTTGCAGGTGAGGCGAAGTTTTTCTAAACCGAGTTCTTTGTCCGTACTGCGGTTGTGAGAAAAGTTAAATCTTTTAATGAAGTTTATGGCGTATCCATTCATTTCAAGGACACGTGATGAATTTTTGTTCCTCTTCAAGGAATTCATTGGAGCATATAGTTGGTAGGTAAATCTGTTTTATGTACCACTCAATTCACTATTAAGATGCTTATTGTATCCTCCTGTCGAGATAGCACAAAATATATCGAGGTTCATGAATAAAAAACATTTCTGGGTCTTATATTTTTCATTTACTCTAAGAATGGTTTTAAGATCTCATTAATGAACACCACTTCAACTCTTCTGTTGCATATAGAAATGTTAAATGTCAGCGCATGAAAAAGAGTTTAGCCATGGCATATAAGCCAAGAGCATAAGCAATTATAGCTAGCTAGCATGCTTTTTTTGATGCTCTTATTAAATGAATTTTCATTCCTTTTTATTGTAATGATAATATAAAGACAATAATAGAAAAAGGAATAAAAAATAGAGTATACTTAACTCTAATCTATAATATAGTTTATCCCTATATTGTAATGAGAATAGTACAAATACAAGACTGTCTATACAAAATACAAATACAAAAGTATGCAAAAAAGTAATCATTAGAGTTTGCAAAACATAAAATAGATGTGTTACCAATTTAGTATCTTTGGTGTTACCTACCTAATATTTATATACTAATAATATAATAAATTTTATTCAGGGAGATAAATATAATTAAAGAAGGAGTTTAAAAAATAAAAAAGTTTTAGGTATATCCAATGATATTAGGCTATCCTTCAACACATCATATAATACTATAATAGGTATACGTATATAATTGTGTTTCACACATTGCAAAATATACTTTCAGCGAATGTTTTATTACAAATTCAATCTTTGACTATAAGAGCTTTCCTTACTTCTATTCGAATTATGTTTTTATATCAATTACTACCATTTACAACAGATTTTCGTAACTACACGGTTACATTTTGCTTCATAATTGGAATGATTGGGAACACCTTTTCCATTTATTATTTCGTTACAACAAAATCTTTGCAGAAATTCACTAAAATATTCTTTGCAATGATATCATGTTTTGACTTTATTATGATTACGGCAGTGTGTCCAGAAATATTGGAATATTTCTTTTTTGGCAGATATGATATAAAATCATTTTATAATAAAATTCCATTCGAGAATTACATTGTTAATCCATTTGATTATAGAATGGGTTTCGGCTTTCTGATTGGAGAGATCTGCAGGAGAAGCTCCATATTGCTTCCAGTGCCCATTGCTCTCACTCGATATGTGGCTGTCACAAAACCTTTAAAAGTGAAACAGATTTGCTCAAAGAATAAGAAGTGCATTATGATTGGACTAATTACATCTTACTTGACATTCATGGCACTGCTGGGAATTGCTACTAAAATTCATCCATCTCGGTATGCTAAGTTTGTTAGGGTGAGTAAAAGTTTTTGTTTAAGACTGTGAAAGATAGATTTGTAATATCTACATACAGTATATAACATTGCTCAGTTTTTGTGATTGATTTTTCATACTAATCACATTTGATTACATAACATAGTGGTTAGAAATCAATCAGTCTATACAATACAACTTTTATAGCTTTGAAATATAGTGTACTTACAGATCATTGGACATTTGTGGTATTAAATATATAGCTCTTTTCAAAATTATCTATTTAAATTACTCAACATTTTTCTAAAACCTAGAGAACAGTCTCTTAAAAAATATACGAATTGAATTATATTAACAATAAAAATGGTCACGAACTTTTATCGACATATCTTTTCAGAGTGTTACATGCAGACTGCTTACCTTGGCCGACCTTGTCCCATTCAATTAAGTTAGGGTCTTCACTCGCCAGTTCTATCTGTCTTGTGTCATGTCACTGGTGACGTTCGTGGCCTTCATGTCCTCTCTAATTAACTGTATCCAGGCCTTTCGCGGTCTTCCCTTCGTCTTCTTCCCAAAGACTTCCCAATTTACAATTTTACGAACTGGGTGCCCAGACTCTGCGGCATACATGTCCATACCATCGCAATCTGTTGATCCATAGCCAATCTACTATGTCTGGGATCTTCATTTCGAATTCGTTCTAGCAGAGAGATACCAAAGATTTTTCTCCGCATATACTCATCTCTGTGATGCCAACCTCATCCTTGATGTGTTGTTAACTGTCAAGCAAATTCTAATCCATAAGTCAAAGCCGGTCTCATGTGTAAAGCTTGACATTAATTTTGATGGGTCTTCTTGTCCGTCAACACACCAGAGAGATTGCGCCAGTTGGCACATGTTGGCTTAGATACTATGCGAGTTGATAAAAGATCCCAGATACTTAAATTTCTTCACTTGGTTGATTGATACTTAAATTTCTTCACATTGATGCTAATTTCTCTCTCGCATTGGTTGCAGCTTCAGTCTTCTTGAAGTTGATATTTAGGCCATTTTCTTCCAACACTTGGTAATAAAAAATGTTTAAATGTATTGACGTACATATTTTTAATGTCATTTATTTGATTCAATCATTTTCTTTGAGGGACTGTTCTCTAAATTTTAGGAAATGTTTTAATATCTTAAAATATGTTAAAACCTATTTTTCGGCTGAAAAAATATTTTATATTGATTATTGTAATATTTGGTCGCGGTTAATATTACAGAGCGTTCCTTCACTTAACGTAGGGAGAGCGAATTAGACTGAATTAATCTTAACACAAGAT
>JAYMFX010223243.1:6052-20776 GCA_036784945.1 Monocelis spectator | reverse complement strand
GTTTCTGCAGGATGTCTATTGATCTATACTATGATTTTTATTGGTTTCTGCAGGATGTCTATTGATCTTAATACTATGATTTCTATAGGTTTCTGCAGGATATCTATTGATTTTTATACTATGATTTCTGCAGGATGTCTATTAATCTATACTATG
The DNA here is from genome assembly GCA_036784945.1 of Monocelis spectator. NCBI lineage: Eukaryota > Metazoa > Platyhelminthes > Proseriata > Monocelididae > Monocelis > Monocelis spectator. Next base: position 20,620 of record JAYMFX010223243.1, on the reverse strand, counting down.
ATTTTTATTGGTTTCTGCAGGATGTCTATTGATCTATACTATGATTTTTATTGGTTTCTGCAGGATGTCTATTGATCTTAATACTATAATTTCTATTGGTTTCTGCAGGATATCTATTGATTTTTATACTATGATTTCTGCAGGATGTCTATTAATCTATACTATGATTTCTATTGGTTTCTGCAGGATGTCAATTGATCTTTGTCGAATAAGCTGACCTAAACACCACAGTTCCCAACAGTGCAAGGCTGCATGATTTGGACTATGATTTCTATAGGATGTTTATTAATTTATACTATGATTTCTATTGGTTTCTATACAATGCCTTTTAATCTTTAGAAATTAGGTATATTTTTTGAATGTAATACTATATTATTTATATGCAGTTTTGAAAGAGCCTCTCAATCTAGGCTCTCAATCTTGTCTATTAGAGAGTGATATTGAGAAGTTGCTGAGACATCGCTATGATGTTATGATAAATCGATAAATATATGGCAATCAATAGATAAGAATCATCTCGGATCATTTTTATCTTATTGATTGTGACTCTAATTTCAAATAAATTCTTGTGCGAATTGCATTTTGTCTTGTTTCAGAATACTGACCTATGTCGCACTACATTCGACGCGCTTGAAACTGTTCCTGCTCATTATTAAGCGAACAGCGATTGTGTGTCTATTCCGAGACCTCTATCATACTCTATGTAGAGATCTACAATAGTCGCGTCTGCTTGTATCACGTGTAGCTTTAGAACCAATCATTAGTGTTGCCACATTATATCCTATGATGCTTATTAATGAAATAGAGAACTATTTAATAAGAAATTCTGAATGCCAGAAACAATTCCTATTGCAAATATGTATACAAACTTTTATTGTAACACGACCAAATACGTATAAATACTATAATGTGCTAATTTAAACCAATCAAATTAGCAGAGAGAAACAGAGTTCCATTTACAGGTAGAGAGAGATCACTCACTACACAAAATATCTCTCTAAAACATTAGGCGCGATTACGATCTAAAAATAGAACATTTGATCGAAGACTCATCTCTTTAAACTCTCCATTCATTGTTGTAGTTACTGTTTAAATATGTCCAGAGTTGATTGAAAGAGAGCTCTTATTGGTTTAAAGAAAGCATTCCTAATTGAGAGATTCTGAAATTCTGAAAGCCAATCAAATATTATTTTGATCTCTTTTTTTACTGTGTCTGTCTATTATTAAAACATATACCTACGCTAAAATAATGTTGACGTCATTACTAGATCCAAGCATTCGTTGCTATAGTTACAGAGTCTATTTATATCTCAGCAGCGACTGAAAGAGAGCGCCTTATTGGTTTAGAGATAGAGGGAATTCCTCATAGAAGTGATTCTCATATCCTGAGAGCCAATCAAATGATCTATATCCTGACGTCAAACTATTTCAACGTATAGACATATAATGTTTAATCTGATTGTGATAAAGAGTAATTAATTCATATTTAATTAACTATTCATTTTGAATTCTAATTAGTATAGATGAAACTTATCATTACTAATTCTTCTCTTTATCACAATTAGATTCCCGGAGTTGCATTCGACCACGCATGATGGATGACTCGTCTTTGCATGTACGCGTAAAAAATTATCATTATTGGAATAAAGGGATGTCATTCTATTTTAATAATTCTTTGTAGAATTTGATAATTTTTTATCATTCATTCATTCATTAGGTATAGCTGTGATTTCTCTGCATTCTGTAATCTTCATCATAGATATTTAGTTATAATTATAGTACACATTTATATATATATATATATAATATTATATAGAATTATTACACTAAAATTCGCCGTACAATTTTCTTTCTGCTCTATCTTTAAATTTTCTATTTTCTGGGGAGAGTTTCCTAACTGATACTGAGCAGTTCATTCCATTTATATGGCTGAGTTGGGCTGATGGTTATTTAAGTTTAACATTTTGTGTTTCGACAATGCATATTTATATAACATTGCCTTAAGCTGCACGTTTATTTTACGTCTGTTTAGTATTATTGATTGTTTTTAATAATTTTATTGTGATTTGAATTATATACGTGCTCATACCATACATAAACACTGAAAGAGTGATTATAATAAGTAGTGTGTATATAAACGCTTCATTGCTTGCCTAATGTAATATTCGGGTTAGAGGGTATTATTTTATGACATACACCCTGGATACTTTCTACACAATTAAAGATAATAATTCACTTGAACACAACATTAAATTGCTACAGATGAAGTAATTCTAATTAATTTTCAAACAAAGAAACAATTAACATAATGTGCCTTAATTGTACTTTGAAAAGTCTTAAATTGAAATCTTATTGAATATTTTTGTGATGATGAATATTAGAAGTATAGTAATAGATAGTTTTTATAGCTTATAATACTTCTGCGTTGTATATTCATTTATTTTAGAATGCATATAAATTTTGTTGTCACCATATATTCTACATATAATTTTACTAAAAATACATAAGATTATTTAAATATATATTTTTTTTATTCAAAATTTTGGTTTCAAAAGATGTTGAACATGTAAATATATATATATTCATAATAATAGTGTATTCAGGGATAATTAAATGATTCTATATAGATCAGAGTTAGCTGATCCCTATACCAGCTTCTAGATTATAAAAGTTATAAGAAAATAAATGTTATGTTAAATACATATATGCGAGGACTACGTAAATATCGACATTCAAGTATAGTCCTCGCATATATCGAAATAGCTAAAAAAAATTATATGTAAGTATGTATAAATTATGACAAGCAATTTCAAGTAAAAATTATTATTAAATGGACTGTAATTAGATAGAACGTATATAAAGCACAAGCTGTTGAAAAAAATTATATTTCACAAATTTACAAATAGATCACCCAAAGATATTAGATTATCCTAATCTATTATCTTTGAGATCACCTCATAAGAATCATGAGTATGAAAAGAATTCCACAAACAAAGTTATGAACTGGAAGCCCCAAAATTCGAATATATTATGGATAAACTTCATCAAAACATATTTAAAACATCCTGGATATGCCTAACACCTAAATGCAGGTTAAAGCTAGAAATCAGCAAAAACAAAAAAACTTACGCAAAGAATGGATCCATAATAAAATATCTTTCAATCATTCGACCTTTAAAAATTACAAAAAATCTATAATAAAACATAAATTAAAAAATCCAAAAAAAACAACATTTGCATTGCAAACCCTGAAAGAAAGGAAATAAACCCGATTAATAATTGGTCAACATAGCATCGCCAACAAAAATAGATAAGATAAATTAATAAAAAAGAATGGAGATTCGAGGAATCAATTTTATTGTGAAACAATGTTCTTCCAGTTGACAGCTAGAATACTGTCCTCAAGTTTTCTTCTGGAATAGCATAGTATTTCAATGTCATTTAAACTTTATGTTTTGTTTTAATTTCATTAAATTTAACTCCTTCGGCACTAGCGAGGAAATAGCTAGATACTTTTCTTTATTTGTCCGTGGTAAGAATCAAGTATATTAAAATAACTATAATTTACTGTCTCTATGTATATTTTTGTAGTCTATTTTGTTTATTAGTAAATTTTCTGAAATAATAATTTTGTTTGCTGTAGTATGTACTAGTACTATTAGTTGATGATTCATCAAACCATCCCTTTAAGAAACTAAAGGCTTTTAATTGTTTTTGATTTGATTTTTGCAATTATTTTGATGTTAAAAATGTTGGGTTCATAATTTCTGAAATTCAAAATTCAAATCTTGTATTTGCTTCTTTAAATTCTAAACAAAATATTTTAGTCATCCTGATGATTCATTCATTTTTTTTTAAATATTAGGTTCAGGTCAGTCAAGTCAACACATCCCCAAAACAAATCTTAAGGCTTTAGATGAATGTATTAGTACTAGTTTTATGGTGTTTTCATTAATTGATTTTATGTAAAATATTTCCAGTGAATTTACCCATCATGTAGACTGTCATTACTGATTATTCAAAATAGTGTCAGTCGCAAGTCCCGTGCATACATAATTTGTCTATCCTAGGCCAAATTGACTTACATGCAATAGACAATAGACCCATATTAAAGTATAGAGTCTTATTACTATCATGTAAAAGTAAATCATAGTTTATACTTTGGATTTTAATATTATATACCTGTTGGTAAATGATAATAATTTTTGTCTAGTTTATGTTGGTTTTAATTTTTTTAAGGCTAATTGTTCACACATTCAGACAATCTGGATGTTCTTCACAATTTTATCTTATGGTCCCTATACCCCACTGGGGGCTTTTTGGCTTGGGTTACTATAATTGATTAACCCTATAACTTAAAATCAAACCATATGGGCAAATTGATCCCTGTACACTACAAATTAAAAATGTCAACCCATATTGACAAATTTATTCATCAAGTTATAGAAGGAAATACTCAAATCTGATTGGTTAAATGTTGGTAAATTGGACATTCTTATTGGTTAATCTCATAACTTGACATCTAACCATATTGACAAGTGGGTCAGTTAAGTTACAGTAATTTATTTGCTGTAACATGACATTTTTATTTGCAAAAATAAAGCTGCATTAAATAAGATTTTTGTTATAAATGAAAAGTTCATATTTAAAAAAAACAAATATTTTCAAGTCATTGACTAGTAAGTAGTGAATTAGATACATTAACATTATATTGCTAACATTATATTTATATATGATACAAATAAATCTAATATTTTTCTAGAAAGACAAATAATAAAATATGCCTTATGCTATATTTGTTTTTTCCATTTTAGTTATTTATTAACTTTAAGATATGTATCTGTCAAATGGTTAATTAAGTTGTCTGATTATTCATTAAATTTAAGGACTTTGCTAGGACAATGAGTAAAACAAGTAACTTTTTGAGCAAAAATCTGGTGGAAAAGATAGCACATTAAAATTGAAACTTATTCCTTTATATTTATTACATGAAGATGCTATGTATTCATTGAGAATTTTATGACTTGCTCAATAATAATTAATTTCTCCTATTTTAGACCTTGCATATCTTTTTCTACAATGAGCTGGGACAGTTATTTGGACAACATTATGGCGCAATGCAAAGATGCGAGTGGCAGCTCCCATTGTGACAAAGCTGTCATGATTGGTCTGGATGGTGGTGCACAATGGACTACAGCAGGCCATCCCAATGTAAATTAAAAATAATTTTTAGTCTCCTTACCAGTGCAGGGTGTCTACTGACCCTGGAAATAACCTGGAATTGTAATTAATATCATTTAAAAAAAATGATGTGCATTTTAAATGTTTAAGTTATTGTTATTCAATGTTTGCACAATAGTTATCATAGTGCTCATGTTCAGGGAAAGTCAAGGAATTTTTTATGGTCTGGGAAAGTCGGGGAACATTTGTAAACCTGAGTTGTTATATGTATATTGTTATTAAATAAAATAAAGGTGGAGTTGAAATAGCTATAAGGGGTGGTTGGAGGCTATTAAAGAAATATATTGTTTAATTTTTTGTTTAAAAATCTCCTGGAATTCCTCTAATATTTCTCATGGAAATCCTTGAAATTGTCAATGCTGTAGACACCCTGCAGTGTGAAATAGTGTATGGATTCATGACTTGTTTAATTATCTTTAAATAACTTTCAAAAATGAAATTTTTTTCTTATGTGTGGTACATTTTAGGCATTTAAAATCACTCCTGAGGAAGGCGCTAGTGTTGCACGTGCAATGAAAAGCAAAGATTACACTACCTTCATGGCTAATGGCATTCACTTAGAAGGTGTCAAATATCAATTCCTCAGAGCTGATGAGGAAGTAATCTTTGGTAAAAAGAAAGAGCATGGTGCCGTTACCATCCAAGCTAGCAAAACTTGTGTTATCATTGGCCACTGCCCCGAGGGTGGTCAGCAGGGTACTCTCAACAAGGGCGTTAATGTTGTTTCTCAGTATCTTGCAAGTATGAACATGTAGATTAGAGTCATAGTAAGTGCATTTTATAATACATATCTTTAATAATTGAGTTAGTTAGCTCTATTAGTACGAACTAGCTTAGTTTCAGTTTGTTTAAATTTATTAAAAGTTTGTCTATACCTTGCATATCTTTTTCTATATGAATCATTATCCACTCGTTCACATCACAACAGAGTATTGTTTATATAAATGCTACAGATTATTTATTCCTTATTGATTTTTGATAGATTGTATAGTATTGGTGCCAAATTCTTATGTGCCACAATGTTTAAATGATCTTATCTCTCAACTGGACTGATAAGTTCTTATGCGATGCATCGTCAATTACGATATTTAGTCATAGCGAGTAAAGATCGATGCTGGTAAATATCATATCGATTAGTGTTTGTTGCCATAATCAAATTCGTGTTGAATTATTAGTTTTTGTTGTCTGCATGGTTTTAGATTAGTTGATGTATCTGAATTATCGAGCCTCTTAACCGTCATTCGATTCCTATTTTCAGTTATACAGTCATTAGTAGCTACTGGGTGTGTGTGTGTGTGTTTTATCTCTTGCCTAGAAAGAAAGCAATATATTAAAATGCGTCGCCGGGCGTCTAGATATTCTCTACTAATAAGTGAATCAATCGTCGAAGTATGTAAGTAAGTTAGATTTTCTTCCCGATAATGAAATCGTTTTCTTCCAGACAGGCAAAATAGTTATTGATCGAGCACAGACTTGTGTGATGTACTGATACATCAAATGAATGATCTTCTGCACCAGACACATTAAATATAATATAGTAGTCAGCTTGCAAATTTAGTTCGTGCAGCAGAGAAGAGTTTTTCAAGTTTAGCTAAGTTTATGCACTTTGTTTGAAATATGTCAAAATGAATGATTCAGTTGGTTTGTTAGTAGGTTCTTATGTAATTTTTAAAGAGAACTTTAATTAATTAATGGATATTCTGTTTTTATTCTATCTTTTATTACAAAATACTTTAAGAAAGCATGTCATTCATACTATTTTTGTATAATGACAGATTACAAAACTACTCCAGGGTGAATTGAGATGCAGGATGTCTTGTTATGCGGTATCAGGAGGTTCTTGATTCACCAAGATGCTTTGCAACTCAATTACAATTAGATAATATGCTTACTTACTCAATATTATTGAAAACTGCATATTTAATTATAATTATGTATTCACTTTGATTAATGAGACATTCAGTTAAGTACCATATCATGGTTGGCTTCTCTTTAACAATCATTATTATCTACCGAGCTATTTAACATCCTTGTGCTCCTCTTTCATATCATACTCATGTGATAAGACAATATATATATATATATATTGTCATAGCGACAAAATAAAACTGGCATACTCTTCACTCATACTCTTCAAATTCTTCTACTCTATCAATTCATTGTTTCATTCTTTACTCTATGTATCAATTATTAGTGAGAAAGGTAAAAAATCAAAACTAGAAGAAGCAACCTTGATTATTTTAACACTCCATTTCATTTATGGATTCTACTTTCCAGTTGATTATCATTACGTTAATGGACCGTTGATTAAAGTAATCCTCCAATTTTAGGATTTTTTGTTAATACTACGCCCTTAGATACCCTGGCTATATATAGTATTGCAGAGATAAGGTCGTATCGAAGGGTTTCCATAAAATTGGAGGGTCGCCATAGCGGTCAATTGTATTATATTAAAATATTATGCATGCAAATATTATTTTTGATTTCCTATTATGTTTCATGATAAGTCTGATTCTACTATGAATAATTCATGAATTTTGAATTGGAACGTTTGAAACTGTTACTGTTAATGCTGCATCTTGTCTGTTAGAATTTGCTGAAAAATAAATTGTTAGTTTAATCATCTGTTAAAGACGCTAGCTACTATTAATTAAAACAAATTGAATTCTATTGATTTTCTAAATGCCATTCTTTATGCCGATTCAATAATTTGTTTTCTGGGATGTTAATGGATTGCATGATTCATATCTGTCTCGTACTCCTACTCAGACATTTTGGCTTGGAACTAAGCCAGACAGGGGGGATGGTTAAGTTCATTTAAATTAGGAGATCAATAAATATATTCTGACGCGGCTAAAGAGTGAGCTTAAAAAGCAAAAATTAATGGCGTAATGATACTGTGCTAGCTAACCTTCGTTCTCACTCTGTTGGGAATCAAATTTGTTTAACATTCACTATACTTTTCAATCTCTCGCTCACTCTTGATATTATAGTCTGGTATGAATCAATTCAGGGTTATTGTATTTGACAAAGTCGCCAGTTTGAACAGTTCGTGTACCATGATGATTGTGTTAATACTATCTAAAGTAGATTTTTAATAGTTAAATCTGATCTCTAAGCTGGTTAAGTTGTATAGATCTATGTGAATTGAATCATCACCTAGTTGACTGCATATTTGAATGCTTCAGTAGATCACATTCCTGCAGCAGCTATAGGCTCTTGATATCTATTAGAGGTGATGTGACCTCTTGCCTTCATTTTGAGTAAATGCTTAATATGTTCTACCATGGAGTCTGCTTGCGCGTTTTATCATCTTGATGGTGTTCTTAGCTGCAATATTAATTACCTGTAGCTGGACTAGTGTATATATATTCCGATGATATACATCGCTCTGACGTATACGTGCATATTCTGAGAGAGAGAAATGCATCGTCAGGAGACCCACTTGAAGTCCATCATATTACGGATGTATGTATGCCGTATATAATACTGTAATATGGAGATGCCTGCCTGACAAGCACAGCACACCATCGCACAACACAACACTTCTTTCTATTCGTCCTGCCATAGTATTTCACTGTAGAGCGGTTAATATATCTATACTTGTTTAAATTCTGCATGGAAATGAAATTTAATGCTTTCAAATATGCGCGCGGTATTCACTAGACAGATATTCTCTCTGTGTCTGAATAAGCCAATCTAATAAACGAGACAAAGTTCTAGTAGTAATCTATTGATTTTCTCTTTGTATTATTCTGTATATGAAACAATAAAGCGCTTTCTCCACTAGAAAATCATAGCTGTTCATTAAGATTCTCTCTCTCTCTCTCTCCCTAATAAATGAAATGTTCAAGTGTCAATTGGCTATTTACTTTGTGACGTTTTGATTTAATAATAACTGCACTGCCTTCTTTTTGTGAGATTAAAATCATACTGGTAAAATAATGATACTTCATTGTCTATGTATCTGACTAATATGATAATCACCCTTATCGATATTCATATTCATTCCTGTTAGCCAGTCATGTCGACCATTATTATCGATTATTTGATAGGCGTATTCAAAGGATGACTGCTTAGAATTGTCCCGAGCCAAAATTCACTGTATAAGATTCCTTCTTTCCTTAACCACCAATTTTTGGTAGTCTCGAGGATATACTATTATTATTTAATGCTAGCTGCTAGCTAGATTTTGAGATTCCCAATTAGCTGCTTAAATTAGAAGTTATATAAATGTTATTGATCGAAAGAACTATTTATTCAGTTCGGTAGATGAAGACTCTCAGTCATATCGCAGGATTTACTAATACTGCTACATTTTTCCTTTTTAATTGTCATTGTTAAGTGTAATGTTTGATTACAGATGTTTTTCTTGTGTTTATTTCAGAGTTCAAGAGGCGGCCCCTGTTCGCGCTTCATCTAGGTTTATTTCTATCAACTTTTGATTTTTCATTTTTCTAAATGTGTTCGTTGCTTCATTATAATAAACATGTCGCATTCTATAAAAGCTTAATTAATGACAGTTGTTTTTTTTGGTAGTTACATTTAGTTGTTCATGTAATGTTTTTAAATGATTATATTCAACAAGTAATATTTTTTATTTTTGACATTTTAACCACCTTTTGATATTCTATTGGGTTTATTTCAATATAAATCATCCATTATTGTGAAGAAAGTTTTCTTCTTATTCTATTATACATATTTGAATAGACCCTCTGGCTAAACACGGAATTTATTTATTCAGAGAATTTTGATTACAAATAGAATTATTTCTTATCATACAAAATGGCTTATTTCCGAGAAGCATTAACAGCTTTCGCATTGTTAGAATTCTAATTCGAAAATAGAAAAATGTTTATTTTATTCACAATGTATGTATAAATATTAATTATAGATTTAAACAAATTTCTGTTACATATTATATTTACAAAATATTTTATTACGTATAAAATGCAAAAAGCTTTCCTTTAAAAAAATTATTCAATATGTCATCCAGAATCGTTTAAACATTCATAAATCAGTAGTCTGCGAGTCATTGTATGTAGTAAGTAGCATTATATGTTGATACATAATTTGAAAATCTCAATATTTAATTGGTATCGTAATCTCCACAGCGCATACAATATTTCACTACCGCGAATACGCATAGGATTTGAACTCATTAGTCAAGCGTTCTAACCATTCGGCCAGCACTCTACAAAATGACAGTTTGAAAGCATTCTTAAGTATAATATTATAATAATAATATAAATAGGTTTTATTTCGTGTAAAATTGAAAAAGAATTTCATTTTAAAGAGGAATGTAAAGTCCCTGGTTTGATTGAAGCAGTACCTAACCATTAAATTAATGCTAAATGGACTCAAAAGACAAGATACTATTAGCACAGCCCCAGCAGCTTAATGAATAACAAATGATTTTGAAATAAGACTGTCCAGGGGTCGAATGTTCAAATCCCAGCTACGTACTCTAGGGAGTGAAATATTAATTACGATATCATGATAAGGGTAGTGGTACATTTCAATGTCATAATCAAGAGTGTATTTTACGCTCTTTGAATGATGTGACGTCGCTGTCCACAATTTGATTGGCACTCTTAATATAGGATTTGGTAATTACAAGTATTGAATTAATAGAATTGTATAATAACAAAATGTGGGAGGTATCACGACATAATCTGCGGTGAGTTTTACATTGGAAGCACAGAAAGAGTAATAATTCATTTGGTCCATGGAACACTTGAAAATATATGAATTCTGTTGATCAAAACATTTTCAAATGATTCGTTTAATAAATATTCTCTATTTATCAATTAGTCCCTGATATCAATATTGTCACAAAAAGTTATCATTCTCACTCTACTTAATTGGGCATTTATTTAAATTTTATACTATTTCTTACTTTGAACCGTGATAATGTTCCAAAAAAATTGATCTATATCATGAAAAACAAATTCGATCACAGAAATTGCAGATATTCAATCACTCTTCTTTAATATCATCTCCGCATTCATATTGCGGTCGCTTTCTCGTATTTATCACGGGTCCTCTACTGATGATATAGACAGCTAGTGAAGAGCAGAGAAAAGCGGCGTACATCGGTCCACTGATGACGAATTCTTGAAAGAATCCACCAAGAAATGGACTCACAAGTCGTGCAAATGCCATTAGACTGCCACTCATACCAATCACCTGTTTAGGAAATGAAGCATTACAAGAAATAAAAATAATTTGAAAAATCCTGCTGAAATCAAAACTTTTCATATACCTTGCCAATATTGTCCTTGTTAGTTCTTGAAAACCATAGATTTAGGAAGCATTCCCTAGCAATGGCATTAACGAAACTGATGCTGGTCTGCAGGATAGCGTAGATCGTCAGAAAAGGAGTGACGGCGCAGATAAAAATGGTGACACTCTGTGTCATTGTCAGATGCAGCAGGAGAGTCCACTGCGCCTGCCCATACCATGCGGAGACGTGCACCGCTAGTAGACTGGATATCGTCCCAACAACACCACCACAGGAGGTAATCAGACCAGTTGCTGTGCCGCTAGCCTGCAATAGACATTCAACGTGGCAGAAATTAAAATCTAAATGAATTTGGTTTAGAAATTCTAACTATCTAATAAAGACAAGAGTCTATAATTAGAATCCGAAGGATAATTATTTTGGAATTCCCAAGAGTCTATAATTAGAATCTGAAGGATAATTATTTTGGAATTCCCAAGTCTATAATTAGAATCTGAGGGAGTATTATTTTGGAATTCCCAAGAGTCTATAATTAGAATCTGAGGGAGTATTATTTTGGAATTCCCAAGAGTCTATAATTAGAATCTGAAGGAGTGATTTTGGAATTCCCAAAAGTCTATAAATAGAATCTGAAGAATTTTGGAATTTCAAAGAGTCAAATACTGCGTGAGTCTAACAAAAGAATCTAAAAAAACTAAAATTTGGTACAAGAGTTATTACGCAATTAATTTGTATAACAACTAACATCAAATCGTTGTCGTAAAGTGTAAGAATAATTGGTCCTGAAGATCATCATGCTGAAGCCCATGATAAATTGCAGTACGAACAAGTCCCACATAGAAGGCAAAGTGTCTTTCCAAGAGAAGGCAACCTGATTTTCATCTCTTTTCACTTTCTTAGTTGAGTTAGAATCCCCGGAGGAAGCACCAACAAGTTTCAATAAAATGCAAAGTACTAAAATTAGAGATTCGCAAACTGTAAAATAACTCTGGATCAAATTGGTATTAATAATGTTCGCGCATCTCTTTAACATAGAAATTCCATAGTTTTACACTCACACGAAATGATGAGAAAGATGCCGGCATTTATATTAGCCAAAACTTTGAAGCCATAGTTGTCATACATCCAACCACCAATCACAGGACCGATTATAAAGCCGGCACTGCCCAATGAAGAGAAATATCCCAATATATGCGCATTTTCATTGGGTGACGAAGCTATCAGTGCTCGACCTATCGACTGCGTATGCTTGAATAAGCCTGAAAATTACATTAGATACATATTATGCTTTTTATAACAATTTTAGTGGGAAAGTAGAAATATAGTTGTATTTTCTTGAAAAAAGCCTTCTATGTGTGATGTATTTAATCTTATGCCTTTAGTAGACTTTTTGAAATTCCAAAATAATTCATTTAAATTCTATTTATAGACCATAGAAATCGGAATCGTAGTCGCGCTGTTGTAGATTCTATTTATAGACTCTTGGAAATTCAAAAATCACTCATTTAGATTCTATTTATAGACCCATGTCTCCAAAACCACTCATATAAATCGTAGTCGCGCTGTTGTGGGTTCTATTTATAGACTTTTGGAAATTCCAAAATAACTGCTTTGGCACGAGTTTTGCATTGTACGAACGACCATATCTTTGCGTTTAATCCAGCTTGCGGATAAGCCAGTAAAATTGCCCGAGTCAAAGCTAACTCGATCCAACGACAGCATTATACTATTGCGAGGTAAAGTATCCTTGTGACATATCCAACTTGTGTGAAAGTAGTCCCGCCTTTTTACAAACTCACGCCTTTACATGAATAAAATTAAACTCTCGTGATAATTAGTTGGATAGCTACTGCCTCAGTAGATTTCAGTAAACTCCCAGCTTACCTATTTTCTATTGTGTCACAGAATTAATTAGTAGAAATTGATTTTTAACATCTTACCTATTCTACAATGCTTATTATTATTTGTTATGTTTCATATTAGGCATGCGTAAACTAAATAACAACCGACTTATTAAAACCTATTCTTATCGCTTTCAATAATTTCTTTTCCATAGGAGAGAGATACAATATGTCGCAATGATGACGACAGTTTGTGTCGTTATAAAAATCCTATGATGATGAAGATGAGATTTACACCGAACGATATTTTGTTAAATCAGTTAACGCCTATCACAGTAGTCACACCTTGTTTGTTACCTATCCTTACGAGTTACAAAATTCAAAATAGACACTAAAGATTTTAAGAGTAAAGTGCAATGATTGTATACGATGATGTATTTCTATTGATTCTCGAGGAAATGTCTATGGATTGGCAGTACTTACCTCATATAAATAAGGTTCTTCGATGAAAATTCCCCTGTTCTAATTAGGGTTCTAATAGATATCATGAATTGGAAATCCGAGGTTGGCAGTTAAACCTACCGGTAATGCAGCGACTCAAGCACAGCCATTGAAAAGAGCTGGCCATACCCATAGTAGCATATCCCACAGAGGTGAGGAGAGAACAGGCAATCATCAGAGTTAATTGACCATATCGATCGCTTAAATAACCCTAAATCAAAATCAATTAAAAGAGAATATCAGGCTTTTATATATTTCTGAATTTATAAACTGCGAATCGCATTTTTCTCAAGTTGAAAGTTATGATTTTAGGTCTAGTGTCTACCATGCCAGACTTGAAGGATATGCCTGCTTTGGTAGATCTAGAAATCGAGTCAATTTATCAGTGATTGTAGGAGTGTAGAAATACATCGATATAGAAATTGACCAATAGGAATCGAGTCAATTTATCTGTGATTGTAGGAGTGTAGAAATACATCGATATAGAAATCGAGTCAATTTATCAGTGATTGTAGGAGTGTAGAAATACATCGATATAGAAATTGAGTCAATTTATCAGTGATTGTAGGAGTGTAGAAATACATCGATATAGAAATTGACCAATAGGAATCGAGTCAATTTATCTGTGATTGTAGGAGTGTAGAAATACATCGATATAGAAATCGAGTCAATTTATCAGTGATTGTAGGAGTGTAGAAATACATCGATATAGAAATCGACCAACAGACTTATGAACTGAAT
>JAYMFX010223221.1:0-10474 GCA_036784945.1 Monocelis spectator | reverse complement strand
ATTTTGATTTCCCTTCTAATATCCGCTTCGTTGTTCCTTTTTCAAATAATAACGCTAAGGTCTTTGATTTTGTCAATGTGTTTTTAAAAAGTTCTCCGTTAAATTATTTCCTACTTTTTGTACATATTCAAATTTTAATCATTTGTAAATCTAAGTTTGAAAATTGAATTGTTTGTTTAAATCAATTTCTATGGATTTATGCTATTTTCTGTTTTAGTTCATATTTTTTAAGTCCCACTGAATGAGTGTTTATTCGAAACCCAGTTTGGACATATTATAAATAAAAGTTTTCATAAGTTACTGGTTATTTAATATTTTCAAACAACTTCAAAAAGCCAGAATTTTCTAATTAATAATTCAATGAAATTTCGCAATTACCTGTTCGCACTTCCAACCATCATACATAGTGGAAACCATTCGAGTCAGTTCTTCCACCGAACATTGGAGGACTCGATAAACAGTTTTGGCTATAACCTGGATTATAAGAAAAATAGTTGTTTCAATTATTTAATCAAGGACACTTTAATAAAATCAGTAACTTAAAGTTTGGTTCCTTCAGTAGCGCTAATATTATTGAATACCAAGAGAGGTTTGAATACCAAAAAACATACTAACTATTATGAAAGGAATTCATTGACTATTGACCGTTAAAGTGACCTTCCAATTCTATGGAAATTTAATCCGGCCTTCGATACGGCCCTATCTCTGCAATGATATGATGTATCTAAGGGCGAATTAACAAACAAAATTCCATAGAATTCGAGGGTTACTTTAACGGTCAATTGTTCCGTTGGTAAAATATTCTGAATGTTTAACAATACGCATGCAAACTCCCATAGACTTTGTTTAAAACACCTTTAGAAACTCCCCATACCGGTAATTGTAGGGTTGTTAAGGGTGTGCTTTTTTCCATAGAATTTGCCCCGGAATTTGCAAGCGTATTATCATAATAAAATAACCGCTGATTTAGTTAGTGTATATTCACCTGATTTTTCTTGGAATCTCTCTCTTCAATGCGTTCTTTAACCAGAGTGATAAGCCCAGTGATATTATAAAATTCCGCCTCTTCCAGTACGCCTATATATGCATAAAACAATTATCTATTACTGACAAAAAGATTTCGTGAAATAATTTTAACAATAATTTTTTATTAACTATTAAAATAATAATAATAATAGGTTGAAATGTACCTTCTTCAATAAGATCTTTTTCTATAACCAATTTTCCATGCCTTAGAAAATTCAAAACAACATGAAAATAGCGAGGATCCCTGTCTATCAAATAAGCTTCATTTTCATCCTGAATAGGAAAATATTTTTATTGCGCAATTGTTTGTTTTTTAAGAATAATTATTAAATGTATATAAGGTATGTTATCACTGTAAGTTATTATATTTTAGACAACAAATATGATAGAAAAAAGCAATATGATTTGATATTTTGATAGATTAAACAATCAGTCTATTAATCTATCAAATCAATATGATATTATGATAGCATGGTAATAACAATATGGTTAGAGTAGTTAAGAAATATGAGGATTTTGGTAGAAAACAAAACAATAGATTTCAACAAAGTCAACCATTATTTTTATATAACTTTTCTGATTTTAATTTAAAGCATCAATGTTCAGCATTCTGCCATTTACAGCTGTGTCAATGTCATTTTGAGATCTTTGCAATATGGATCACGTAATTATGGTATTGACTATTTCTCCCGTATCTTATTTCTGCTAACTGCCCAGAGTTTAATGGTTAGTGGCTGCTCATAGAGTAACCACTCTTGTTATTTGGATATCGATTTATGACTACCAAGTGACAGAAAATCCTATCTCCACCATTATAAATTGGTGAAGTTCAAGATGTCATAGTGATGACGAAACTCAATATCGCATTTTAATAATTCTTTTACTAAATTAAAGTATAAAAGGAACGCTTTTTAATGATATAAAATTCATAATAATATTATTAATGTCCGATATTGAGTTTCGTCTTTATGACATCTTGAACTTTACCAATTTCTAATGGTGGAGATAGGATTTTCTGCCGCTTGGTAGGCATAAATCGATATACAAATATCCACTACTAGCAAGAGTATTTTCCATACCTTTCCACTCTATGGATACCTTACTCTACTGTGCTACTGCTATTTATGGCAAATTTACTTTGCCATCAACACAGCACTAACCACAAACATAACCAACATTTATGGAAATATTGACATCCATTAGAGTAGACTGTAGAATGTAAATATAGCAGAGACATTCCTTGATTTTTTTGTATTCATACATTAAAATCGTTAGAGAAATAAACGAAATACATGCACCAATATTCAAACTCAGAAGAGGAACATTGATTTTTGTAGAATGATAATTGATTATTTCCACTACCTACCGTTTCATAATTTGATATTTTATAGCTGTTTTCTAAATTGAAAGCGCATATATTTGTTTTATTTTTAAATTGTAAATTCTATAGTAAGAATATACATGAAAGTAATGTATGATCTTGCGCTCAATTAAATATTATTCTTTTACTTTAGGCTACTTTATTACTGTGTATATGTTACCAATGATTATTATCATCAATTTATTCTGATTCAAAGTTTATTTATCGCTACAGGATATAAAGAGAACATTTATTTTTTTTAATTACGAAAATTGTTACATCGTTACAAAATTCATTAAGTTATGTTTCAAATCCGATATATTAATTGTTCAATTACGAGCAAAATGAAAATATCATGTGATACGGACTTTTAGCGTAAAATCTAGCGAAATCGACGCATTTTTCTATGCTAAATCTTGAAAGTCAAAGTAGAAGCGGTCCAAAATTAAATGATTTTTCAAGACTTATATCGCTAATCAAGTCAAAGGAAAAAGGATATAGTCCAAAACAAGGATCCGTATTGACCCATGAAAATATGAATGACTTTCTCGAAAATGCACCATTTACTGGATTGTATAGAAATAGTTAATTTAATGACTAACGATTTCGTCACAGCTCCTGACAAAATCCCTGTTATATAATAGGAATGTTACTTTGACTTTTTTGGAAAACATGAAGGATGACTTTTTCTATCATTTATACCCAACAAGAAAGGGGATAACAAAGTCGGAATTTTCAAAATCCAGCTGATGGGGAAAATACTTAAGCTAAAATTCCCAGCCAAATAGCCACTCCTAAATCTACCAAATCCATCGATGACCTATACAGGTCATTCTTTTTGCTGATCATCTGTGACATTATTTGCTGATGCAGACGCAACTAGTATTGATTTTTTTAATAAATTGGAACAGTGATACAGTTGTAATGCGGTATGTTAATCAAAGTTCAGCCCGAAAGCTTAACATATCTTTGTTAATAGCTGACAAATCAAGTAAGAATACAAATACAAAGCCCAACAATGAAACACATCACAAAATAATGAACATCTCCAATTGCAGTAATCTTGCTATAAATTTCTAATTATGAACTCTGTTATATTTAAAGTTACTTATTTATTATGTAGAGCAGTGACACACACATTATAGAACTGCTCTTATCTTCTCTATAGTAAAGTATTTACTTTTCATTTAAAAGGTATTTTTGGAAATTTACTCAGACTGTTAATTTTATGGCAAAACTGTAGGGAGAGAAAGGTGTACGTTTCTTATTTCAAAGTATAATGTTGATGATTTGTTTCACTCCTGCATGAAATGAAAAGAATATTTTTATAAATTTAAGTTTAAGTTTAATCTTTGATTAAAAGATTAAAGTAAACTACACTTTGAAAATACAAGCACTAGTAAAATATCATATTTAATCTGAGATTAACTCTAACTGTGTTTCAGAATTTGGCCATAAGAGAATAATGATTACAAAATATATTATGCCATAAATCAGTATCCATTATTTTTAATTTTCTGTAGCCAAAAAATTAAGCACTGCAGATTAATAAAAGATAAGGGAATTCCAATTATTTTTATTTTTCATAGTGTTAAATTTGTCATAAAATGCAAATATGCATATGTATTACAAATAGTATTTGTATCAAAATTTTAAATTTTAAGATATTGAATTGAAACAGTTTAATATTTATATGATGAAAAGAAGAAGTAAATGTCTATGAACATAAATTTAACCCACAGAGTTAAAGTATGAATAAATAGATGATAAATAAAGGCAAAATAAATTTTAATTTATACTGGTGAATCCAGTATAAAGGTAGAAAAAATATAGATTTATTATTTGTTTTTGCACTTTCAATATTTATAAAATTCATTACATTGATAAAGGTTTTTCTTGAGCGAAATATACCAAGTCCAAAACAACCATTGCAATTAATTTATATCAACTGATTGACTAATTGACCTCTCATTGCATATCAGCTTTGAAAAAATTAGATGTTCACAAAAGTTATAATTTTTTTTCTTTCAAACAAAATAACTTCTAAATATATATTATAATGAAATTTTAAAAATGAATATAAGAATGTTGTACTCACTTTTTCAGTAGTTAAACTAGAATTATCCTCTATTAATCTATAAAGAAATGATTTGTGATCTCTGGATAAAGTAGATCGTGTGGTCGAGAAAATAGATCCTCCAACATTTAATTTTATCCAGTAGTTTGATGTAGAAAATTTGCGATCCATTTTTTTAAAACTTGACGCCGTAAATAAATATTATTAGATAAACATAATGTGATTCATTCTAACAAATTATGTTTATTTCAGTTGAATATCGCCGCCATTAAATATAGCTAATTTAATCTAAAACCCTGCCTTACGTCCACAGAAGACGTTTTTCATGTGATTGTTTACGATTATCTAGTTATATAAATTACCGTTGGGAACCAATTAAATAGTGTGTTTGTAAAATTTGTGTCTCCGAAATGTTTGCTACTTGAAATAGAAGAAACTCATGTAAAAATGGCTCGTTTGGACACTGTCATTAATTTTTATGTACTTGCTATTATAATAAAAACGTAAACATCCTAATTACGGTCTCCTCTTTATCTTTCCAAAAACAACATATGAGGCTAATTGTTGCATAAATAAAAATTTTAATCAAAAATTCCCAAATTTAATGCATTCTTGACATGAAAAAGTCGAGGACTACAATATGAATTATATATGTACGTTATATAAAGGTTTAGTTTTACCTGTTCTTCTACAATTGCATGTCAATTTATTCATGACCACCAGGCTTATCTAACTCATGAGAATTTAAATATATTAGCTAATTATGCTATATAAACCTAAGCATAATTAAGCCCAGGTGTATATTAAAATAAGTTTTCAACCAAAACCCAAATACTTTCTGAAATGCGCGAATTTAATTTAATCTATTTTCTAAACTCGAAGCCTAAGTGATTCGTTCAGAAAGCCCATTCGTGATTTAACACATAATAACAAAGTCGAACCAATTAAAACTAAAGCATATTTTAGCAAACTGATATTCTATATTTATACAGTTTAACCAGCAATTTTGAAGAAAAAGAGCACTTATTTATTATGCTTTTATTAAAAAATTAAGCAATTAAAAAACCCAATGCCAAAAGAATTGTGATATCTAATTTTAATAACATTGTCTACGTTTCATATATTGCTGTTTAAAGCGCAATAGGCCATGCTATGCTGGCGCGCAGACTTTTGAGATTACTTGGATTCACACAAAGATTAGCCAGATTAAGACAGAGAGAGATAGGTACATGTGTAGATACGATGGCTTTAAATAACATTTCTGTACAAAAGGCAACTCTATAGGGAAGCTAAATTAAAAAATAGAATTATATAATATGATGAGAAAAATATTTTTCATATAGTAGTAATTCTACAATGAAATAATAACTTTTAATTAAATTTCACTTATTATAGAGTTATTTCTAACTGATTTATTTATACAAAATAATTCTCATATATCAATGATGATTGATAATGGTAATAAAATGAATTAAATGGAGGAATGAAGATTTACACACTGCAGCTACTGATAACAAAATACGTCATTAAATAATGTTAAATGTTTATATAAAGGACACGGTTATTAATCTACCCAACACAGAATAACAGTGACAATTTAGGGAAAAGCACAACTTCCATGCAATAAAAAAACGAATAAGTAGGCATCGTTATTTCTTTAGCTATGTACAATTTAAAGAATTTTTGTCAAGTGGTCCTATTATTATTGTTATTAAAAAGCTGAGGAAGTAAGAGCTGAACCATTTATGGGATATTATATCACAGTTATTGTCACAAAATGGAGAAACAATTAGTATCTTAAATACTATAAATATATCAATTAACATAAAGAATGATTTCATCATTTTTTAAAAAGTTGTTTTAAAATTAACAATTACACCAAAAACGTGAAGCAACCGAAATTATTATATATCATGACTATTTTATCAACATTCGATTGATGATGAGTGAGAACGATAAATTGTCTAGTCAAAAAAAGTAACAATAGTTAATAAATATAAAATTAATAGTCATTCTTCTACATATAGGTGACCAGCCACAGATAAAGCGCATCTGATGATTTATATTTAGCCAGTAATTTGTAATTAATTATTAAAAGCAGCAAAAACAGCCCACATAACATCACAAGTGTTTTCCTTACAACTTTCAACATCCAAATCAGTATCTAATAATTCGCGCACCCGCTTCATCGCCAATTCATAGTCATCATCAGATAAAGGTGAAAACGCATTTTCCAAAACATCCGACGAATGCGCCAAATAGATGAGTGACAAAATGCGCTTATCCATCCGCTGAACATCATTGGTCCATCTAGACAGGACAGAATCTTGAACTCTGCGAACTAGGCGCTGCTTCAAATGTGAATCAACCAGCGGGTGGGTGGTCATGTCAAAGAGGACAAAGTTCTGCTTCTCAGTCGTACAGACACCCTTTTCAACAAGATTTTTGGCTAAGCGTTCGCGTACATTACGCAATTGTAGGCGTAATTTTAATGGATTCCATGTTTCACCTATATAAAAAGGAATTTAAACAAAACAAATCAATAACTATTGTCATTGTTATTATATACATACATTGCCTAGCTGCTACATGTATAGCAATATTAATTAAATAATGATTTAATTCATGGAACCTTAAAAGTTTTTCCTTACGATAAATGTTAATCTTATTAAATTACAGAGAATGTGTGTGTGTGTGTGTGTGTGTTAACTATTGATTTAAAATCATTCTTAGTCAACCCTAATAGGTTGACTACTGAGAGAGCACAGTGTTTCAATACCAGACCTAGAAATTGAGTTGCTGCAAAATGGCACCATCTGAGACAGAAGAATAATGCAGTACGATCGATATTTTCTGACAGTTAGTTACACCGACACGATATAATGTGTACGGTATAGATTCATGTTTTAGTACACAAACTAGTTCACAGTTAGCTAAAAATTTGATAATAGAAAAGCAATCACTAATTTAACAAAAATAACGAGGTTGATTTAATTTAAAAAAAATAGTCGCTAACAATAACTCAATTTAGGAATTAGCAATACTTCGCTGACGCCTTAGCTGACTGGCTGATAGCTTAAAAACTCGCGTGTATGCATATAATGGCAAACTAGGGGTGTAAACTCTTAGTGAGTAAATGAATTCTGAAATTGAATAACAAATTTATCAACGAATCCCCCTCAATTTTAGAATTTCCTTAAGTATCTCACCTGTTCAATATTTAATTAATAGGTGCTAAATAAGAGCTCGTAAGTCAAATATTTTCGTGTATTGAGCGCAAAAATTCATCATGACAATCTGTGATTTGTATTTATTAAACTGTGATTTGAATTTAATATAAAAGATTTAATTTACCACTGAGATATTCAATCCATGTTTTCACATTTTCCGCTTCATTTTCACGAATATATTTTAAAGTTTCATCAAGTAGAACATCGCCAGTCGGTGCGTCCTTCTTTAAAATAACTTTACGCGATAAAGCGGATCTGCGACGCATGCCAGCTGGCTCCAAGGTAATGCGACCTCTTAACGCTAATTCGATTAGAATACAGCCACGGAGGCCGCTGCTGATACAATCATTCCAGAATGATGTGTAACCCTGAAATGTGAAGTTAATGTTTAAATGCACTTATCAACGTCTACTAAATTCGGAATCCAGAATGAACTGAATGATTGAATTCAAATAGCATAAACCGCTGCTCGGAAAGTTTATATTGCAGAATATAATGCATAATATACATAATCTGATTGATGATATCAAAGTACTAATTTCCTAATTTTTTTTAGAAATGTAATTTTAATACAAACCTCTCGATCTTTTAGCCCTAAGAGTAAAATCTCTTCCATCAAGGTTAATCGAGTTTCCTTTGAGTCAAGATCCGCTTCTTCTTCAAAATCTTCTTTTCCGCGTGATCCACCTATCTTTTTCTCTTTATCATCATCATATGAATCACCAAGGGACTTAGAATAACCAGCAGAGGCAACATGGCGTCGTTGAACTATACCATCGCCAGCGTTACTGTCATCCATTGTAACTAAAATATTTCATAGTTTAGACATTTGAAATTAAAAAATACTATATTTTGATATATATTATAATGGAATTACCAAAAGCAAAACTAAAATATAAAGGATCTCCCTCCCAAGTAGAACTATTGCATAAAATATGATGAGATTGAATGTTAATATGAGATAAAGAAAAGGGAAAACAACAAAACAGGTATTACATAATATATGAGTACCAAAATTCGAACTACATATTCATGCAATGCTATCTATAATGAAAGTTTATACTGCTTTTTTGACAGGTTTTTAAAGATCAATTGTAGAGAATGAATAAAATATTCAGAATATGTATGGTTATCCAAAGTTATATGTACCTGTGTCAAACAAAAAAGTATGTGAAGGAATATTGCATTTATGTGTCCACATGGTCAAAAAATAACATGCATTCTGTAAAATTGAAAATAAAATGATGTGACAGTTTATTGAACATTTAAATAATTTGTTTTGATTTACAGTCAATTGTCATTGATACAATTCTCATTATCTTAATGATTAAAATAATATATATGCATGTACATATTCAGTAGGTGCTATAGTTAATGATGCTTGAAATTTATTAATCATATAAAAAAGTGAAAATTAAAAACTTTTTTAAAACAATTTGAAATTGAATACTTAAAAGATAATTGACATGCCTGGGTTATATGGATAGAGGATGGATGTAACCTGGAAACTTTAGATCTCATACAACCCAGAATGCATCAAAATTATAGCTGAAACCCATTCAACATTTGAAGTAATCTTAGGAATAATCAAAATCTTTCCAAAAAGTGGAATTATAACATTTAGTGTCAGTGTGTATCTTTTATTATTCATAGCAGTTACTCACTTTAAGATAGCACCTACAAAACACTTACTAGTTAAATGATTGATTAATAATAATAAGCTTGGCTATAGTGACC
Organism: Monocelis spectator; assembly: GCA_036784945.1. Lineage (NCBI taxonomy): Eukaryota > Metazoa > Platyhelminthes > Proseriata > Monocelididae > Monocelis > Monocelis spectator. Next base: position 1,044 of record JAYMFX010223221.1, on the reverse strand, counting down.
AGTGCCACATGCACTGTGCAATATCATTGCTGAACAATAGTGTGTATGCAAAGAAAAAAATGGTTAGCCTATAAGTATTCATGTGTTTCATAAAGTCATGCAAGACACTAACAAATGTAGTTTGATTTGCCCAATGACCAATTAAAGTAGATATATAGGATAATTTTATAAATAGCCTTTTTATTCTGTTATGTCAAAGATATGACAGGTACACTGCAAATAAAAACAACTATATAAGCACAAAATTTATCTTGTCTGTAGTACAACAAATAATTAGGCACATACATCTAGCCAACTAGATATCAGTGTAAATCTTAGCATAATTTTTTTAAACTATAAATAGTTGATGTTATTTGAAATGCACTTTTAAATAGGTTAAGGAAGGGATAGGATAATGTGATGGAAAATGGCACATGGCATACAAAACTTGCAACCAAAGGTATAGTAAGTATGTTGATTAATTAGGGATGTTTTAAGTACGTTAATGGGAAGCACACTTATTTATCAGAATAAATATTCTACTTTTAACTGTATGTATACTATATTATATACAGACTAATAAATATATACTCTGGTCTCTACCTAAATGATGAGTATCAAAATATTTCCACGAATTTGAAGCGTAAAACTAAAAAGTATGTAGAATTTTTTATAATAAACAGTTGAAATATCAAGATTCAAGTGAATTTTGAGGATTAAAAATTTTATTTGTTCATATTTGAGATATTTATAATTTATCAAATAAATATGAGTCTTAAAAATTCAATCTTGTCACTGTAATTTATATTCATACTTAATTTATTTTTAAAAATATTGTGAGCTAAAAATGTTTAATGATATTGTTATCAAAAAAATGTCCTGCAAGAAAGCTATATTTAAAAGGATCTCGTAAGATTCTTCTTATAACAAAGTACAAAATTAAATAAGTCAACGAGTTATAATGGCAAACTTTGATACTTGAAATTAGAACATTATATCAAACAATTAAACATTATCATATGATAAGAGAAATATTCTATTACTCAATATAAATAAACAGTTCCT
>JAYMFX010223199.1:0-10479 GCA_036784945.1 Monocelis spectator | reverse complement strand
GGTATGGACATGTGATGAGACAGCAGAGAGAGAGACTACACTGGTATGGACATGTGATGAGACAGCAGAGAGAGAGAGAGACTACACTGGCATGGACATGTGATGAGACAGCAGAGAGAGAGACTACACTGGTATGGACATGTGATGAGACAGCAGAGAGAGAGAGACTACACTGGCATGGACATGTGATGAGACAGCAGAGAGAGACTACACTGGTATGGACATGTGATGAGACAGCAGAGCGTGACGTTCCATAATTTGGCTCCATAATTTGATTGGCTATCAGAATATAAGAATCTCTCTCAATTAGGAAACTTAAGTATAAAGTCTAGTTAATGTCATTTATAGAGTTATAGAAATTGATTTACCCTTATACATAGCAGCTGCGGCAATCAAAGTATCTTTCTGAATTCTTAACTTTCGATTGAAGGCACAATTATTTTCTGCCATTCCCTTAATATCTTCCATCAATTGAAACATGGTAGGATAGTGAACCACAATTTCGTCAACATCCTGCATAGATAGGAGGAAACAGTCTTTAATAATCATTCATCTTATACTAAAAACAACCAACTAAGTATAATGCCGGTGCCGTAACAAGTTTGATTTTTATCGTATTCTCTAATATCACTCCAAGATTCGTGGTTTCTATTCATTAAGAGTTAGACACACAATGGTTGAAAAATGTCTAAAAATACCCCATTCTACAATCTGCAGGAGTTAAACTTAACTTTCTACACCCTCCCCCCCCCAAATAATACCAAAATGATCGTGACATAGTAACAAAAAATAGTTTTTCGGCCATTGTGTCAGACTATTAATAGATAGGGATAGTAAGAAGAGCTTAAGTTGATCGGCCATGCTTTGAAAACGTTTTGGCTCCTTTAGTATTGATGCTTTTTAACTCAATGTAACGAGAATAATAATTCAGATATTTGTTATACATATCTCAATCTATTTTTAGAAAATATGTAGTGTGTCATTATTAGGTTAATAATCGGCAGACTACTTAACAAAATAGCAGTAATATTTTAATAGAAAATGCAAAAACCATTTTTTCTTTATAAATTCGCCTTAATAAGAAATATTAGTACTATTTCCAAAATATACAGACCTAATTATCTGATAACACTCACAATTGTTATGAGATTAAACCCGGCTCGATTCAACAGAGAGCCCAAATCTTGATTGGTAGTGAATGGCGAGACATGAGGAGATATTCCCTGTAATGAACAATGTATTCCAATATACGCATCAAATAGATACTTACATATACAGAATCTATACAGAAAAAGTTGTATTCTGGAGAATAATCGTTTACACAATAGGAAAGTCAGAACATACCCCTTCTCTTTCCATTTCCGCCAATTGTAAAGCTACCCTCAGTTCATATAAAGTATCGCTTCCAAAAATGACTCCAAGAAAGCAAGCATCATTTTTAAGACTGCGCTTTATCTAAAATTACCAAAATAACCCAAATTCAGATGATGAAGATAAATTGAAGAAGCGATAATTTCTCTTTTAATTCAGTATTCAAAGTGAATAGTTAGCATACCTGAGAAAATACTCCTGGTAAATCATTGACCCAATGAAGACTGAAATTAAAATGTAATAATAATGCTTAAAATAGTATTCGAAATGGTATTAATTGTAAGGATGAATTACTTAGAAATTCAGGTAGTATATAGATTATGATTAGAAGAAAATGCAAAAATGATAAGTATCTAGAACTGTAAGAGTTAGTATATAATATCAGGCAATTTCTATTGTTGAACATAATCAATAATATTATTGATTGGTTAATAAGTTAGTGACTTACCTGAGACTACTAATCACCAGATCTAATGACTGCTCTTCAAACGGAAATATTTCCCCATCTAGGAGAACATTTTTAGTGATAACATTATTTACCTGAGGAGTTAGAGCCTAAAATCCATATAAATTGTTAAATGTAAAATTAAAAACAGATCCAAATTATAACTTTTAAAAAGTTACCTAAGCTTACATAATTATTCTTTATAAGAATGCAACAAACATGTTGAAGTTAGCAAAAATTCTCACTTACTAACATTTCTGAAGATGTGTCACATTGATGAAGCGTGAGAATTGTATCATCAACTAAATATTTAGATATGTATCCTTTACCACAACCATAATCGGCAGCAACTTTAAATGTTCTTCATAGAATAAGAATGAAAAATATTTTTTTATTAAAATAATGCAAATTCAATTAAACAAATTTTTATTACTTTGAGAACTAACCTTTTAATATCATATATTCTGTCAACCATTCTGTCAGCCATCTGAAATAGTTTTGATACAGAAAATAAATAAGTATCAACCTGTTTTCCTTACCAGAATATATTTTCAAACTGTAAATATACTTACAATTAATCTATGTAATTATTGGTTAATTGTGATGTTTCTATTATAATTTGCTTTTCAATAGAATTCTACTTACTTCATTTCTTAAATAATCATAAATGGAAGAATCAGATATTGCTGCTGCTCTTTTCTTTTGCAAGATTTTTGCTTTGGTATCAAAAATATTCACTTGAGATTCAATTGTGTAACATCGAACCAAATTTGAAAGTTTCTGCAATGTTCCACACTTTTTGAATATAGTGGATATTGTAATATTAATCATTTCTAAAACAAAAAATGGTAATTAATGTGATTTTAAATTTAATCAAAGATCTAAGGTTTATCACTATGCATTTATAGGCTATAGTTTTGGGTATATATGTATATAGTTATTTAAAACATATATTTTTTAATAATAATGTGAAAAGTGATAAAGCTAAATGAATCTTTAAATAATGAGCTAACCAAAGAAAGTGAAACAAACAGAAAAGAAAGTATAAACTCAAAAAACAAGTGTGTATGTATAGTGCAAATAACACAAATTCCTCCAGCAAAGCTTTTAATATTTAATGTCAAGCTTCTAAAATTATTTCAAAGAATATGCAAACAATGTTAAAACATTTTATTATTTATAATTCTGCCAAATTGTTTAGTATTTTCTTATAAATCCACAAACACACCAAATATCAAATACTTTAAAAAATTTGACGGATTTCAAAAATTGTTGAAAATTCGATTAGGTTATTTATGCGCTTAAAGATAATCAATAATATAAACAAATGTAATCAAATAAATTCTTATAAGAATATTTTTGGAAGGTGTTTGTCTATGGAACAATTACTGTCAACAAATCTAGGTATGTTCTGTCAATACTAAAAGAACATGTTTTCAAAATAATTGACAATCTATATGCCTAGTAAGAATTCACCTGGAGATTGTTAAATATCTCCAAAGCTTATGAAAATGAAACTACAAAAAATCTCTCAATAGTTAAACTGAGAATCTCTCAAGAAGATTGTGAGATTTTTAAGAGAATCAAGTACAATGCAAGGACTACGTGGATATAAAGGATACCTAATTAGTTGTAATTATACAGATATGTCGCAGTCTGAGTCAATATTCACCTAGTCCTCGTTTCAATGTTAATATCAATGCCTCCATGAAAGATCAAGTTTATCCGGATTGTTTAAAAATAACAATTTATATTGTAGTCCATTTAATATGCAATATGAAATTAGGGCATTTTGGGACAAGGGGTGTTTAGGGGGAAACACTCGATCACATCTCCAAATTTATAACATCTCCTTCTTTCACTAATCATTCCAAATGGCTATATTTCATTCATGATCATGTATAAGTAAATAAATTGCCTTTAGAATTGTGAATATAAATTACGCAGAATAGCACTCAACAATGCAGATGTTTTGGATATTTTTTCGATAAAATTTTCTTAAGAGAATAAATTGTAGAGTCATATCGGAGCGTAACAGACATTATGGCCTATAAAAGAACCTCTCTCTAATATTCGCTCTGCTGTAATTGATGGGAAAATGATGAGGAGATTTGATTCTGAGCAACTTCAACATCACATGGAAGAAGACCGTCCTGTTTACTTTTTCACATGCTTATGTAATATTGCAAAATATTTAATACACTATGTAGTTACAGGGCGGTTTGTATTGTATGGTTTTTGTTCTTTCTGTATCGATATGTTATGAATGAAAGTTATACTGCCTGAAATATAGATTATCATGGTTTAATAAAGCATAGGTAACCACTGAAATCCGATTTTTTAGTGCTGTGTACAGCTGTTTGCTTAAGTTTGAGACAATAAAACAAAAAACGTCTGATATCTATGAGCATAACCGATATCATCCTATCGTTTTTCTAGATTTTCATATGAACTATGATCTCATTGACCTTTCTTCTGTTTTTGTGACATAATTAAATGGAATGGCATTTTCATTAAGGACAGCTTTTTTGAAATTATATCTCTCAGCTTGTGTATCGTTCATAATTTTCGGTAAGTTTCAGATGCTTATTAAATAATAATGTTTAATTCTCTTCTTTAAAAAACAATAAAAATCGTTTTTTCCAACATTTTTGGGTTACTCTACGTCAGCTATCCATTCTGTCATAGTGCTTTAGAGTTTTGATAATTAAATCATTCAGAAATTTTGATTTCAATTCAATGCACAATATAAAATCTGTTCTTAAAATATATGCTATTTTCAATGTCACACAAGATATCTTAAAATTATATACTATTCCACATACAAGATATGTATCTTAAAATAGTATTATATTGGATGAATAAGAACCCTCTTATAAAATTACTTACAATACCTACTAGAGATAGTTTTTGTCAAACTGGATAACATTCAATTGTTTCAATCTTGAAGGATCTTGTCCGGTTGCTATCCAATTTAGGCAAGGCTTTCATTTTCTCTGTCAGAAAGAAATGAACTTCATTGCAGGGCTCACACAAGCAATGTATGTAAGTAGTTGCTCGATTTAAAAAGCTGCTAAATAGTTGCCGGTAGACCAGAATACAACAAAGAATCACTTTGTTTAAAATGGACTTCGTTGATGCTGCTGTATAGGCACTCTGATTTCAAAAATTTAAAAAAAGAAACGAAACAAGCGATGCATGGTATATACATCCAATTATCAGCTCAATATTTTACCAATTTTATAAACGATATTAACAATATTTGAAATTTGAATTTTTTTTAATAAAACTAGACTTTTTAAATTTTACTAATAAAAGTTCTGAATCGAAAATAGAATAACCTCGCTGATAATTAAATCACAATACTATTTGATGACAACAACGGCAGAAGTATCCGGCATCGTAATCACAACTTTCAAAGGCTACTCTTGTCACCTCATTGAACAACAAAGACTTTATCGTAAGAATCTTACATGATCGTTGACTACAATAATTATTTTTCATGACAATCTATTTCATTCATGCTCTCAACACCTGAATCCTTTGTAATAATTTTGCGTTTGTCATGAATTAAATAAAGCATATTACTTACTTATACTTACTTACTTACTTACTTAATATAGATAAGACACTTTATTTGCTTATTGTCTGGTTGTTCTACATTTATATCGGCGAGCAACATTTTCCTCACCCTGAACAACTAATAAAAAACTATTTATTGTGTTAAAATTTCATTAAAATCGGTGAAAGTTAAATAAGCAATGCTGAGCGAACCTAAAAAGGCGTTGCTAAGGGATAGCAACTTCCGTAGTAACCGGACACTAAATTTTTTATTCGCCTTTGCGGGTATAAAATTTCATGAAAATCGATAAAGATTAAAAAGGCATTATTGGTCTTATTGCGGATAAAGATTATGAAAATAAACTCGATCGCAAACTTACACTCAAACAATTGCAACTCCCTTCTTTATAACTCTACGTAGTTCAAAACTCCATGTCACGAAATAGATTGTCCCCCTTAAAAAGTTACTCCCCGGACAATCTGTAATGGGGGACATTCTATTTCGTTGAGGAATTAAAAAGTGTCCCCCGTTACGGAATGACTCCCCAGTACAGAATGACTCCCCGAGATTAGTCAGTGGATTTGCGATAGATTGTTCCTGACAATGCGTAGGTATCTCATTGAGAGCACTGTAATTTAGTAGCGCCCGCTTAGATTCAGATGCATTTGTGTGATTAATAAAGTTAATTGTAAAAATGTATTATTACGTAATAACCACGAAAGAATTCTTTAGATGCACAAGGAGATACCTACGCATTGTCAGGAATCTATCGCAAATCCACTGACTAATCTCGGGGAGTCATTTTGTAGGTACTGGGGAGTCATTCCGTAACGGGGGACACTTTTTAATTCCTCAACAAAATAGAATGTCCCCCATTACAGATTGTCCGGGGGGCATTCTGTAACGGGAGTCATTCTATTTCGTGACACCGGCACGTCTACATACATTGACCATATTACGCCTTGAATGGCTAACAGCGGAAAAGCGCATACAGGATTCTGGAGACAAAACAGTCGCAATATCTATCCAACATTATCAATCAGAACGGGTCCGCCAATTGCGATCTTCAAACCCAAAAGCGCCCCATACCTTCCAAAGCAGACCAAGAAAGTCGCGAAGTCGTGAAGTCGTCGAGTTTTCATTTATACTGCAGTCGAAGTATGGAACAATAACAATGGAGCCAGAAAACATTAGAAACGCTGAAAAAATGAACACTTTTAAGAGTAGACTCTAGTTTTTCCTGTCTTTTTCTTAGATCATATCATAAATTTTAGTTTTTTTTTATTATCCTTGACACCAGATTATAAAAAACCTCCTGTTAAGTATTAGTGTGGGGTTTTCTCATAAAAATATTGTATCTGTTTTTACGTCTCTCATCTAAAATAAATATCGATTTCAATTCGTATGTCAACCCATGATAAGGAAGCCATACAGAAAGTTAGTCATTTCTAAGGTTTTCCCACAAATCATTTATGCTTTTGTATATAGTTGAATAAATGAGTTGTTTTACAATTTAGGTTCTTGTTACAACTTGAAATGTTTCAAGTCTATCAGGTCTATGGATGGGTTTGAATTAAAAGAAGTGTGTAATGGATACTGCATTGTAAGTTAGATTGATATTTTGTATAATCGAAGGCATTTTTATATTCATTTGTATAAGGATCTTTTATAAAAACAAAACCGGACTCTGAAGATGCATCAGACATTGAATGTTTTTAAAGGTATGCGGATAGAAGAAGCATATTGTCCCACGAAGAGTTTTGTGAACAGCTACACCATACAAGGAGCGGTGCCATTTTTTGAGTGGACAGAGTATTTTAAAAATTAATCCTTTTTAAAATATAGAAGCTAAAATCATAACTTCCCATGACATAGTAAATTTTTATATTTCTATGCCAGGAAAGTTATTTTTCATAGGTATATTCCTGGAAAATAGTTCCTTCATTAACGTCTTAACAAACAAAATTCCATAGAAATCGAGGGATATTTTAATAGATTTGATTGGAGCAATACCATAGGTATCAGATATTCCGAGTTCTATGGGTAATACACATGTTTTTACATGGTATTATTTCTTTATTCTGCGCGAGATAAAACACTCGATTTTGAAAAACACACTGACTGGGCTAAAAAAGACAAGGACAGAGAGTCGAGAGAGAGAGAGAGGGAGAGAGAGAGAGTTTGTCAGGCTGATAGAGCGGTCTCTTGAGACCCCTTTGACGAAACTTTTCCAATGCACACGATCAAGCACCAATCTTGAGAGTTCATTAAGATTCATATTTGGGTCATATTTTGAGTTATTTTCTTCAAATTGTCCATCCAAGAAATTCGTGGATGACCTCTTCCTCGAGGGCCTTAAATGCATCACAACATTATTTGCTTTTAAAAATTTTTTGGGTCTCCTGTTGATGTAAATAATGATAATAATACATCGGTATATAATGAGTCTATTGTCATTTTGGGTCATTGTGTGCTATATGTTTCACGACCATTCTTGGTATGAAGTTTTTTGTGTCAGCTGTTGTTGCCGGTCTGATGTAGTATGTCATTCTGCGAAGAATTGTATTGTATCTTGTTGCTTTGACCTTTGGAAGGAGAGCGTTCAGCTTATGACAGGTATTATTCTTTGTTGTCTGGAATAATTTCTCGTCGCGTTTGGTTGCTATGGTTGCTATAGGGTTCAGGTCTTCATTGCAATATTTCCATTTCTTTGATCGTTTGTTAAAATTCTCTAATCGATTCTTTTATTGCTCATTTAGGTAGCCCCACCAAGCTTGCGACGAGTTGGTAGTAGAATGTTAGTGTATTAGTTACATGCTTTTGAAGGAGAGTTTACTGTCTATATAGTTATTCCCAGGACCTTTATTTCAGAAAACCTTTTGATGTTTGTTAGAATTGGTGATGGTGTCCAATAGGAGCTAACCGCATGGCAAGTCTATGACAATTTTGCTCTTTGCAACTCCCTTTTGTTGTAATAAGTGTACCAAGAAATTTTGATGAATTGCTGAACTTGCTGTTGGTCTATATTATGATAGGACTTTGAGTTCTTTGTTGATTCTCATCTCATTTGTTTTCTTGACATTTGTTTGCTTCCTTAATATTCGATAAAATAGTTTCTAGTTTATTTAGGGTAGAAGCTATAGAAGAGTTGTGTCGTCACCATAAAGACAAGCTTCGTAAAATAATTGTAAATTTATCTGCATATCATGGTATGTCCTTTTTGTAATTTTCTTTACAGTTAAATTTTTCATTCTGTGTTTAAATTTTAGAAACGGGAATATTACGTAGATAAAGAAAACCCCCCTATAGTTATAAGAGGTTGCTTAGAAACTTGCCCGGAAAATTTTAACAAAACTTATATTAAAAATTACTGTTGTTTGGATATAAGCTATTGCAACACTGCAAGAGATCTTATGCCTTCTGACAAATTTCCAACTCTATTCACAATCGCTTGTTCTATGATTGCCTATTTACTGCGATATTCATTTTTTTAAAACTATAACGTTTTAATAATTATATTTACCAAATCATTTATCTGCTACAGAATTGCAAAGGCAAGGTTACACATAGGCATTTATTTTGACCAAATAAATGAAATTATATTGTATTTGTAAAATCCAAACTGATATTGTAATATTATCATTAATAAATTATAATATTTAATAATAATAATGACTTTATTTGGCAAAACTGACATATACATAATTGTGTACAAATAAAATATGATTAAAAGTAGAGAGCAAGATAATAATAGGGATTAAGCAAATAACATTCTAGTTATAAAAGTTTTACAGTTATAAGATGTCTTTGTGGGCATGAGTCTGGCGTGGTTTCTTGCTCTGAGTTTGTGCTCATGGTTCCTATAGCTATTGACGTGGTTGACATGTCCTTCGTTTCTTAGGATTTTGGAGAAGAGCATTTTGTCAGCTGCAACAATTCGTTCTTCTAGGGTTCGTGCTTGGGTTGCAGAAGCCGTGATTAATGCTCCTATCCACGAAACTCTTGAGACGTTTTAATTTTTCACAACTTGCATAACCTTTCAATCCTTGGATAGCATAGACTTCTAATAACAATAACAAATGAAGCTCCCGATTAAGCACGTCTGCCTGCAGCTGTCATATTGTTTCGTTCCCTTCACCAGATCACCACTCAATAGATCACAATATTCATTACATCTCTATCCATTTAAGAACGGAATGTGAAATGAGTAATCGATATCGATTATGAGTTACGTCGTAGAGAAATTGCTAGCTTTGAATCAGAATTTAAGATAATAGTGTATTGAATAAAAGTGATTGACCGTTAAAGTGACTATATCTAATTCTATGAAAATTTAATGAAGCCTATTTGAGGCTATTAATGAGGCTATTTATTGTACACCAAAGCTACGGATTTATCCGTATATATGCAATAGCCGGCATAGCTGTTTATTTTATGCCAAGAAATTCATTACACACCGGAGCATAATATGAATTTATGCTCTATTATGATTGTCTTTGGTTTATCCTTGTCTAATGAATAAAATCTATGTGTAAGCCTAAAAACGGAATATTAAACAATAAAATTTATATTTAATATTCTCTTTATAAATAAACGATAAACTGATTGAAATGTGGACCGAGTGGTCATGTTTATATGTGATGGATTCTGCAGAGTATTCGAACAAATATAAAAGACAGTGGCCATTGAAGATATATAGCTGCAGAACTAGACATAAAGAGTAAGTATTTATTATAAATTAATTATTGAATTTACTTTGTGAATACTATTACATAAAATGTTTTCTGATGGTTTTCCATGTACATATGTAGGTATTTACTAATAATATAAGTCAAAATGTGATAAATTGAATTCTGTATAATTAAAAAAAAAGTAAAATATTTAACATATTTCAGCTGATGAAGTGAAATATCTGAAATGAAAAATTTGAAAAATAGTAAATATTTCAATGTCGGTCTGGTGAACACTAAATTCGTGTACGTTACAGCTCTTTTTATTTACTTATACTGAATATTACTCTATGATTGAGATCATAGAGTAATAATACCAAGAGAGTTCACTCTCTAAAATACAGAAACGCATATCGATGGTTTTGGCCCAC
>JAYMFX010223155.1:0-10483 GCA_036784945.1 Monocelis spectator | reverse complement strand
ATAACAGCGATATAATTCATCACGTGTTTTTGTATCTAAGTCTCGACCCTAAATTCACCTAAATCCATAAAAATGGAAACCGACTTAACACGCGTATTGCTTGCAGTATAACATTTAACATACTGAGTACGTAATAATGAAAATCGATGTCTATGTATTACAGACAAAGAGCTCAGTACAGGATTTTAATTTTGTTAGTTTATTGATGTTCTTTCCAAAAATGTTTAACATTAAGGGCTCGTTTTTCACCCTAACTTAGGCTATGTCTATAAGGGAATGTGGAGGAGGCAAATTTTCGGTAATGCCAATCTACCAATTTAATAAGGAAACAGAATATATCAGAAAAAAGATAAAGGAATATATTATTACGTTTTAAAACCTGAATTAAATCGTTAAGAGTTTATTTACTCATATATACCATAACATTTAAAACCAGTTTCATATTTCATATATAGTACCTAAATTAAATGTTCAATATCTATATGTACCTACTATGTATTTAAAATAGTTCAGTTAAAAAAATTTAATTGCATGGCATGGTTATTGTTACAAAACAAGAAACGCATAGCCAATACATTTTTTGAGACTTAATTTTTCATTTCTAACATATAGTAGTGTACAATATATACATTAGATAGAAATAAAATTAACTGCATACATTTTCCTTTTCTTTTAATACAACAATACGTCTTCATTCTGAGACCACCGATAAGAGCAAAATTTATACTCGTTAAGGGATTAAAACCAGGCATAATACTAAAATTTGAATAATGACCTTTTCAATTTCTTATACAGGATAGATAAATATTAAATATAAAAATTACTATGGTAATATTAAAATAATATTATGAAGAGTAAATAAGTTTTCTGAATTGGTCCATTATTTAAAGCAAATTAAAATATTTAAAACATACTTAGGGTCATCAGGATCATCATCAGATTTTTTTGTGTCAGTTTCTTCATTCCCATCAGTAGGACTCACTTTAGTGCGTTTTTGTTTTAGCATTTTTGAATACCTAACAATAATATAAAAATAGATTTAAAGAAATTAGATATTTGAAATACCATTCAGATTTTGTTCTTACATTTTTACATTGATAAGCTTGTTCATAAATCACTAATTCAATAACATTTTTACAAAAATGAAACACAATGGATTTAACTTATTGAATTTGTGATATTTAGGATTTGTAAGGAATATCTTTTTTATGTTTTGATTCATTTGTATGTGTTTACAAATATTAAAAAGATCTATGAAATATATTTATATATCTTTTTTAAATACAGTTTGTATTTCTGAAATTTTCATTTGTATATGGAAAAAGACTTGTAAATTTTAAAATGGTGGAGTGCACTGTATCTACAGTGAAAACCTATAAACTGTAACTCTGATAATTCACTGGTTTTTAGATAGTTACAAAAATATTATTAATATTTAATTTAAAAATCAGCAAGCACAGTCATTTAGATTGCCATTTTTTGGTTAAGCATGTATATTGTTTTTATTTACATATATCAACACAGAATATATTACAAAATAGCTGTTATATTTGTAGTTTTAATTATAAAATGGCAAATTGAATCCAAATATTATCTGCTTAATTCTCTGAATTAGTTTGCAGCTTTATTCTCCAGTAGTATTTGCAATAATTAATTTAAAATATTCAGCAGTATAACAAAGATGAAATATGATATAATTGTCCATGTCTTTTCCAGATTATTTGAAAAAAATTTAATTTATAATATTGTTATCACGTAAAATTAAATGGTGAAACAGAACCTGGAACAAGCCTTAACGTCGCAATCATTAATATACTAAAATTAAAATATTAAATTTGTTTTCAAGAGTGAGTATTAAAGAGTTTACTTTTTTAACTTAAAAATGAATTTTGGACAACGACGCCGAAGTTGCTATGAAATCAAAAAATAAAGTTATTAAAACAAATCTATAAAATAGAATTATGCTCTAATCTGAATTGCAAATAAATTTGTACACGTTTGAAATTTAGCTGCAACTCAGTGCAATTTTTATCGCTAAAATTATGTAAGTGCAAAATGTTTTGTCTTATATTATTGGTCGATTAACTATTATGCTATTATACATGAATTATAATTTACAAAATAGATTTCAAAAACTTCTGCTGGTGTTGGAACTTTAGGTATGATGTGACTGTAGCCTTCTTCCATTGATTTGGGACAGTTGAAATAGGATCTTAAGGGGGGGGAAAGGATCTAATATCGTCAGGTCCAGTAGCTGTTTTCTTGATGCAAGTTGAAGGAAGCTCTGTTTGTTTCTTCAGATCATCCAACGTGAGATGGTTTTCTTTTACTCTGACAGTAGTTGCTGTTCAGTTTTCGCATTTGAGTTGAGTATTCGTCGATTTGCCTGCAGAATTTGATTTTCAATTTGTCTCCACAATCTCATTTAGACTACCACTCTATAGGTATTACATCTCTATTGTACCGACACCATTTTATTCAGTGAGTTTAACTTTTTTGCCCTCATACCATCTATAATTCACCCATATTTCCATATTATAAATTTCTTAAAATCTCGGCTACAGATTCATTTAGGACAATACTTTGCAGTTTCATGATATCTGATGCAATAACGAAACAGCTGTCATATATTCGTACGATCCTAGATAAGGTATATTGGATATTAGTATTTAGTATGTATAGTATAATGGTAGTCCAATGATTCATTATATTCTTCGCCTATAGTATCACACCATTACAAAAGGTTATAAAAAAATTGAAAGTTTTACTGAAAATGAAAATAACTTTACTACCTAAAGAAATTATGTAACAATGAATGGTTATGACCATTTCATGTTGAAACTCAAACAAAAACCAAATAGATTCATACTGCAGAAGTCTATATTTGAAAATTATAGCTCTGATAAATAATTAAGTATTCAAGAAAATACAACTAACTGGGTACATGTTTCGAACTCTAAATACTATTGAATACTATCAACTATATTGATAACATATAATATATACACAATATACAAATCAGAATGGAATACAGATGTTAAAAATTAGTCAAATTGTTGATTGTGATATTTGTAATTCTAAAGACCACGGAATTGAATTGAAACACTGAAAAATAAATAAAAAATATTTTTAAACTTAAAATGTACTGATGAACTATTGATTTAGAAGGGCAACGGAATCGATACAGGACTGAAAATATTCTAGAACGAATAAATACAAATTAATGCCAGAGTTAAAGAAATTAATTATCCGGTGACAGGAAATTGTATTTAAACATTGTCTGCCGTTGTAACCAAGCAAACACATGCAATTTAATTAGTACACAAAAGTCAGTCGAGTAGGGACCGACTTTTGACAACTGTCGGAATTTTCTACATTTCATTTATTCTTCTAAGGTTTTGCAGCGTCTTCCTAGTGCTTTGTCTAACATTTTCAATCTAATTTATCTTTGTGCTCCCTCTCTTCCGTCATTCCAAGCATTATCATTTTCTCTTAATTGTTAGTCCAAGAGCTGAACAATATCTTAGGCTGTACGTTTGCATTTATCTTATCCATCAAGAGAAATAAAAGTAACATTTCTCTATCAGGTTTTAGTTGTCTCATAAGCAAAAATATCAATAAATCTGATTTCCATGACTGTCCTAGTGTGTAACTCAATCAGTGTGACATTTGCATAAGTAATGATATATAAAAATTTAGTACCTCTCATTTTTCTATGCCGCCTCTTTTTGTGAAATTGATACCAGAGTTTAGGGTGAAGCAGGGTTCTCTCAGCAACTATTGCATCCACTACAACCTTGTCACGGTCAAGTATTGGGCGACCAATTAAAGTGAAATCTCGAGAACCAGCCGTAAGAACCTTTTCTAAACGAACTGCATCACCAACTTTAGGCTCAGAATTCCTAATTGTGACACTTATTAAATCTTCAGTTGTCACCTTGTATTGCTTACCTCCTATATGTACTACTGCAAAATTTCTTGAAGGATTTACTTGAAGACTTTGATTAACACTGGTAACAACCTCTATAAAAGAAAAATGAACAATACAAAAAATATATACTTTGTAGGATATATAAGATTGAATAGGAATTTTGAATAGAAGTCAATAGAACAATTGGGGTATTATTTTATCAGTTTTCAAATAGTTAACTCAACTAAAATGAAAACTATGTCAACATCGCACCCATCTCAAGCTATTCCAGACCTGATTGAATTTGAAAAGCAAACTTGAAAAGTATGAAAACAACAAACGAGATCAAAACTTACCATTTATTAATTTTTCTTTCTTTGGTAATAAAGTGTAATCAGTACCAGATTTGTCAATATCAATGCTGAAATTTATAGAAAAAAATGACTAAATAACACATACCTACTAATATATATTTCAACAGCCTTATTACATTAATTGGTGCAACTATTTTTTATGAAAAAAACAAATATTTCCTGACATAAAATAATTCAATATCTACTAGTCCAAATAAATGATGCTAGAAGGTAGGACCAGTAATGCTGCCACATAAACCAATTGATATCATTAGAAAACTATGTAATTGACATTTTTCTTACAAATCTTCCTCAACCAGTGTGAATTCCCTGGACACTTTTTGAATTTGAGGTTTTCTTGGCGTGTTTTTTCTTATCCAATCATAGTGTATAGGGGTAGTTGATAATGGCTTCAGGCAAACATGTACTAAAATATAGGCATTGGATGGATTACACAACACTTGTTGATGACTTGTTGATGGTGGAAATGCATTAGTTCCGTACCTGGTATATAATTTCACACACTATTTATCAATAGAAATTTCTTTAGCTTAGTAATAGAAAATAAGTAAGTTTTTACATTCTGATAAGTTATCATTAAGTAATGATTGGTAAACAATGATTTCATTTTAATTAATATAAGTTAAATCTCTTAAGCTACAATTAAAACAAAAAGATCTTTAAATAACAATCAATTTTTAAACTTGCTTTGTTGCACATTAGATATTCATAAATCCTTTAGTTAAGAATAAGAAAAAATCTTGTAGGTTAGCAATTTGGGTGCCAAAATCTGAAATATTCTACATTAAATTATACTTTTGATGAAGCATAATATATAATCTGCAATTTTATACTGAATTTCAGTAGTTGTCCATATCAGAATCTTTAAGAGTTAAAGTACTCCATATACCTGATGTGATGGTAATCTACCCTAAGTACAAAACTTTTAGAACAGTTGAAGTAAAATGATGGAGTTATCTATGTTTCAGACATATTGCAAGTTACCATTATAGTAAATACATTACTATAATACATACTGACATAAATTCAATAAAATAATAACTGTTTATGGAAATGAATTAATTATTTAAATCAACTCAAAATTATGGTTGAGTTTATACTAGATGTTTACATAGATTGTTAGTGTGAACTGAATTTAGTGTAAAGTGTCAAAATAAAGAGTTAACACCTACACTTCATAATATAATAAAGTCATGGTCACCCAATGTGGTGTGTAATGGGTTAATGGCCATTATTATATCATGTCATCAAAAATAGAGTAACAGACTATACATATTAATACATTTTTTGCAGTTTTATAATACAAAACTTTTTATAAAATTTACACTTACCAAAAGAAGATTTAATGCATGGATTTTTAGCAAATAAACTAAGAGCATTCCTCAGAACACTAGCCATGTCTGGCTGTTTTGAAAGTTTCGCTAACTATATAATGGTAGGTTTCAACAAAAATAATTAAAATTAGGCATTCTTTAGGACATATATCATATATAACAATAAATCCCATGTTAAAAATCATTAAAAAAATATCCATATATTACTGATTCTAATTCTATAGTGAAGTGTTTTATTAATCTTTTGTTTACTATTTTACAGTTTTTAAAGCAAAAAAAAAAAGAAGAAAAACATTAAAATGCGTTAAAAGAAAGTAAATAAAATTTTAAGACTAGATACACAAAGGGTTTTTTTTGAATTATAATTGAGATATCGCTCAATAGACTTCCGACTTCAATATTATGTACGTTTACATTGATAGAGATTTCTCATATAATCGGAAACATAATAAGTTTTTTCTCAGAAAAATACACTATATAAATAATACTTTTTCCTTTCATTTTTTTCAAACATGCAAACATTCAAAGGAATGTTTGCATAATTTATACAGATTTAAAAATTTACTTCTCAGATGGTAATTTTGATCATGTAAAGTTTATAAAATATTAATTGATATGATTTCCGATTTAATTTAGCATATAATTTTGCTTTTAGAAAAATGCAAGTCATGCATGAAAAAACTGTACAACTTTCTTCAAAAGAAAAAGTTCACAATAGCACAAAATCATCAACTGGTATGATTACTATTTACATTTATAGATCTATAGAAATAGAATTCAGACAAAAAATGAATATCCAATTTTGATTTGTTTTAATATAAACATGGCAGAAAATAATTACTGAAGTGTTTGGTGTGAAAACTCAAAATAATAAGTTTGAAAATTAATATACTTATTCATATACTTAAAAAAAATTCAGATGAATATATTCATAGTAATTGCTATTTAAGTATGTGTGATTAGTACAAATCAATTATGAGAGTAATTCTATTCAACACAAAACAATCCAACAAGTTTATTATAACAGCATAACCCATAGAGTTGAATCAAACACCAATGTGTTTGTCTATTCAAACTCTAACAGGAGACTATAGCCAACCATGTACCCTCAGGGTCCAAAATAGACATAAATACTTATATGTACTAAAATTAATCATCTGACACATTAATTTAAGGTAACAACATGTCTCACAAGTTGAATCAAACACCAATGTGTTTTTTTACTTTAACTCTTACAAAATCTGACTGTCCGACAACTTTCATAGTAACTATATATCTGATTGACTTGAATCTAAAATTTGAGTAGACAACACATTGGAGTTTGATTCAACCCTGTTAGACATGCTGTTACCTAAAAGTTTCGTGTCAGATGTCAGATGGTTTGTGTCAAATAATGTTAGTCTTATAATCAATTAAACATTATAAATTATATATGTTTTGTCTTGAAAATATTAAAGTTTAAATTTATTATGTTTAGAGAAACAATCCACAATTAACAGGAACAAGAGATTGCTATCTTGTACAACTAGACCAATTCATCAGATAAAAAAGCCTATGGCCAGAATTACTAATAAACCAGGTCCAACAGAAAGCATACCGAAAATTACAAAGCTATTCAACCGATTGAATGATCAATCTCAATTAAAAGTATCTAAGGTTCTGAATGTTGATAGCTTCTCGGGTAGATTAATTAGTACTCATCTGCCTAATTTTTCCAACAGTAAATCACAAATCAATAATATTTCTATTTCGAATATCTTAAACTCAAGACTGACCCAAATAAAAAATATGCAAAGTAAAATAGAAGAATTGAAGAAGTCAATAGTTAAGCTAACGAGTGATAACAAACTTTTAAAGCGTCAAAATAATCGATCAGAGAAAGCTCTTGAGAGAGTAAGTGCATTTTGTAATTTTTCAAAAATATAATTGTTTTGTTTTCTTATTTATTTTTGTATTTCTATGGGAAGATTCGATGGAAATTCTAAATACTTTAATGTCAAAGTTTTTATAAATTAAGTTTAAGTCATTGCATTGCATAATATTTCTATAAGCAAATAGATATGTAATTGTATAAGATTCTGATAAATGAAAATTGTTTCTACATAAGCGACTTTTAGAAATAACCTAATTTTTATAAATCAAACGTGACAAACAGTCTGAAAAATGTGAGTGCATAGGTGATTATAACTGCTGAGAAGTTAAAATTTACGGATAAATACAAGATAACATAAAAGTAAAATTGATGTATAAAAATCAAACTTTATATAACATAAAGAAGTCATAGGTAAGAACCTACTATAACATCTATTATATTACTCCATATCTATGTTGCAATGTTAATTTCCATGAAAATAATTTCTGATATTTCGTAATTTAATGTATTGACCCAAATTATCTGGTCAATATCGCTGACTTTCGCTATATTACTAAATATTGTGATCAGTTATAGTCCGCTTTTTCTTTCGTGATTCACCAAAATCTAAAGATTTACATAAATATGTCGAAATATGATAAAGTTATTGCTCTGAATTGCTCTGAATAACTGTATAGTATGTATTCTCTTTATTGTGTTTTTAAATCGCAAATTATAATTTTTATGTTGATAAAATACAATAAAAAATTATTTATCTATGTTTCATTTTTATTTTAGGTTATAAAAGTAAGCTGAAGTATGAGCTGAAGGTTTTTTCGTTGGCTAAATTAAATGATGCTAAAATACACAATAACAATACCAAATTTAATCTATTGAATTTGTTAATTTGAAAATAATTTGTGTAAAGAAACATAAGCTTTGGTATATATAGGTATCTACAGCAGTTAAAATTCAAAATTAGCTTGTCTTAATTATACTCATTTGATAGTTATTGATTATTAGTAGCTTTCTATACGGTAATTACTTTAAATTCAAGAAATGACTGAAACTTTTTCTATACAAATCAGACCTATAATTATATGTGATGAAAAGAATTTACAACCTTATACTTTTAGAAAGAATCCCGTCAAACTGAGATGCCGTCTCTCGCTGCCCGCCATACCCTTGAAGTCAGAAATTTGAAAGAGCAAATTCGAAAAGCGAAAGAAAAGTATCTAGCTGAAACGAAAAAGAATAAAACTTTATATACAACTAATAATAAGCTTAAAGAAAAATCGACTAAATTAGAAAATATAGCGAATCAAAAGAAATGGAAAGATCAGGAAATTATGAGCACGAAACTGCAACATCTGGAGACTGTCGTTGCGGAGAAGGAATTGAAAATAGTGGTAGGAATTTATGATTATAATTTGTTTTACATTGATGCTCTTATGCTCCAAAATAGTCATAAAATACACTAAAATTAACCATCCGACACGTTTATTTTTGATAAAGACATATCCTACAGAGTTGTGTCATACATCAATATGTTCGTCTAGTCAAACTCTACCATAGGGTACCAAAGCCGACCCTTTCAGACTCTATAGGACCTTCAGGGTCCGAAAACACTTAAAATTAAAATGGAACACTAGATCAATACAAGAGTAGTGTAATATAGGGTAAACGAGGTCGATGAGTTCGAAAGTAGTCTATAGAGTCTGAGTTCCCTATAGAGTCTGAAAGGGTCAGCTTTGGTACCCTCTCGTAGAGTTTGACTAGACGAACATATTGATGTATGACACAACTCTGTGAGATATGTCTTTATCAAAAATAAACGTGTCGGATGGTATTTTGTCGGATAATGTTGCTCTCGTTTTTATATGTACAAGATATTTAAAAAGATAGATGATGATAACTATATGTTTTAAAATGAATTCTATCTAGGAGCTCCAGAAGCACATTGAACATCTGCAAAAAAATCATTGGCATGACATTTCAACTCAAATGTCAAAGTGTAAAGAATATCAGAATAAATTGATTGAGCTTACTCAGAAAGTTAAGGATTTAGAAAAAACTCTGCAGGTAAAAACTATATTGAGAAATGTGTCTTACATAAACACATAGACAGTTTTTTTGTTTCAATAATTTTAATTGTAATTGATATGTAATTATTTATCTTTATTTTTCAGGAGAAAGATAAAAGCGTAGGAAATAAAAATATCTATAGGCAAATCATTGGTAAAAATAGCACTTCTTGTAATTCGAAACTGTCCGAGTATTCAAGCGATTCTTGCGATGAAACTGTTTCCGTCCACCAGCGTGGTGATGAGGGAGACAAGAAGAAAGTAAAATCTCCTAAAGGGGAAATAAACTTGCACGAGGGAATAAAAGTAAGATTGGAATAAAAATACTTTGAAATTTATGCATTTATGCATTTTCTTATTCTTATCATAAATTGAATTTGTTTCTGAAATATAAATAATTACAATATAGACACTTTCCAATTTTTAGATAATTTTCTTCATTTTTCTTATTTATAACAGCCATAGTATTCTATTCAATATTAAAGCATTATTGATTTTACCGGAGTAGAAAAACACCTTTCAATGAGGTTCATAAATAATTTACTTGATTGATTGATATATGTATCGATTAAACAATGCAACTTCATTGAAAAAATATTAAATTTACGTATACGTATTCAAATATATATAGGCGTGTTTATTTTAAACTTTTACTTTTAGATTCTGTTTTGTTTTCGAATTTGTTTAAATAAAGATATTTAATTCTGCTTTGATTCACACATGATTTAACATACTGTCTTTATATTTATCGGCCCAAAGGCACCAAAAGAGAGAGTTAGTTCAAACCCAAAAAGAATTGAAATATTAAGAAATTAAGAAAATATAAAATAGTTTAAATTATTGATAAAAGTAAATTATAAGATATCCAAGATAGTGTATAATAACACTTTTGTAATCTTTATACAGCGCTATGCAATATTTCATTCCCG
>JAYMFX010223144.1:0-10483 GCA_036784945.1 Monocelis spectator | reverse complement strand
CTTATAACAGCGATATAATTCATCACGTGTCTTTGTATGTAAGTCTCGACCCTAAATTCACCTAAATCCATAAAAATGGAAACCGACTTAACACGCGTATTGTACATAAAATTCTATAAAATTCGAGGGTTACTTCAACGGTCGTCCATTATAATTAGAAATTGTATATTCATATTAATTCAATTAAATATTTTACTCACCTGGAATAATCGAGCATTGGCTGGCTTGATATTGCCTATGGGTGAAAATTTTGCATCCATATAAAAGGTGTCTTTGATATTTGTCGATTCTTTATTGTTAGAATCCATTTGGGAAACCAGTTGAATTTTTATCGATGCTAACTCATAAGCTAACAACATTTCGTGAGTTAGCATGTAAAAAATTGTCGCAAAAATTAATTTGAACACAGACATTTGAATAAGTTGACCGTCAGTATATTGGTGGTATAGAATGTTTTTCTTTGTTAAAAATATTTTTGTTAGGGATAATAGCTATATTTAAAATATTTATATTTATTGTGTATATTTTTAGATAATATAGGTATCGTGGGTTTTTCAAAAATGTTTTTAAATTTCATGAATGAGAAAGTGAATATAAAGTAAACAGCTCAATAAAATCAAATCAAATCGATCAAACAAATTATCAAATGAAGCTCAAACTGGCGAGCCTATATATTAAAACTGGGGGATCCAATCAACAGATCTATTCACTCCAATTAATTTGGGAGCGTGTGAACGCAAATGGAAGTAAAAGAAATTTTTGAACTGTGTTAGACTGTTGTGTGTGTTTGGAGCGGCGCGCATTGGAATACATACACAAAGAAAGATATCCCCCGTTATACCACAATATGAAGTGGAGCGCGCCACGCTATGAAACAAAATGAGTAGATAGATAGCGGGGGAGAATCATTTTAGACTGGGGAGTTCCATCAAAGTATGTGAAAACCAGACAACCAAAATATCAAACTTATCTTCGTGCTTCGATGCAACTTTCTAAATAAGGTTAATGAAGTCGTCATTTCGAGTGGGATTGAAATGTTGAGAAGTCGATATCAGATAATATTATATAGTATAGGGGACTGACAGTATAATATATAGACGGAGTTTTATTGAGCAGAGATTTGAAAGCCATTAATTTCGTTTTCACTGACTCGATGAATTTCAATACTTTGTATATAGATAAATTATCAAATAGAATTTTTGTTTGCCCCCATAAAAGTAAAAACATTTCCTTGACAAACTCCTCTATAAATAAAACTGACTAATTAATAGGCATAGGAATATGATATTTATACCATTTATTGGGAAACGTTGGCATCCATAGAGATAGGACACCAACAATTAAAGGAATGAGGTCCGATCTCTATGGTGGCATCGATAAAGAGAGTTTGAAATTTGGATGATATTATGTATAAATAAACATTAATAATAATAATAGTAAATTAATGACTTTATTGGCAAAAATGACAAAGCAACGAGCAAGATAATAAAAGGGATTAAGCAAATAACATTCTATATTAGTTATAAAAGTTTTACTGTTATAAGATGTCTTTGCACTGAACCGAATATCCGCCTACATTAATAGAAGCGCCAAATTTGGATACACAGCGAAATCAACAGCCTCTGTTCTAGACCTTGTAAAAGAATCCGACACTCGATTATTCCGAAATGTGACAAGAAATGAAAACCACCTGCTGCACCTAACAACCAACAACATCAGAACTTTTTTCAACCGCACCCTTCGCACCACCTCATATGAACTTTGAACTATCTTTCATTAGTTATTTTTATTTTTATTATTTTAATTTAATTTAATTTGTATCTCTCGTGTATTTTTACGCTTGACAAATCTGCAATAAAGCATATTCTTATTCTAATTCTTATTCTTGTGCTCATGGTTCCTAACTGGTGGTAAGTAAATTGACGTAGTTGACATTTTTTCGTTTCTTAGGATTTTGGAGAAGAGCTTTTGTCAGCTGCAACAATTTGTTCTTCTAGGTTCGTGCTTGTGTTGCAGAAGCCGTGTTTAATGCTCCTATCCACGAAACTCTTGAGACTGTTTTAATTCTTCATAACTTGCATAACCTTTCCATCCTTGGATGGCATAGAGCAGAATCAGCAGAAGGCTTAGGATGAAGGCTTCATAGCATATGAAAAGATTTGTAGTGTCCATTCCGTAACTTTTGAAAATTTTCATTATAGAGTAAATCACATTGATTACACGATTTCGTCCCTTTTAAGTTTGTCTAAAAAAAATTTCCATGCAATCTGCAGGAAATTAAGCTCTACATTTCTTCAATACCAAAATTTCAAGCTCAAGCTTATTCAGTAAATTGCACAAACAGACTCCATATAGATTGGATCACAGATGATGCCCCACAATGTTGAATACGCTTGCAAACTCCCATATAGACTTTGTTTAAAACACCATTAGAAACTTTCCATACCGGTAATTGTAGGGTTGTTAAGGGTGTGCTTATTTCCATAGAATTTTCACCGGAATTAGATTTAAGCTCAGTAGCTCAGAGGGTAGCTTACCTGCCCTCTGAGGGGTAGCGGGTTCGAGTCTCACGAGAGGCAAAAACAAGTTTCCATTTGTTTGCAGAGCTACTGAGCGCAGGTGCTGGTGTTAAATGCTCAGTTCAGCCCCAGGGACAAAAGGATCAATCTTATGGCTTATCCTGCCTGCTGTCAAGTATCATTCCATAACTTTTCGCTATGCTCTGTATTGTAAACTTGAATTAAAGAATTTTTCTACCATTCTACCTATATAAGTAAGTAAGTAGTAGAGTTAAAACGTTATTTTAAATTATTCGATAAAATTATTCGACTTAATTATCTGAATTATTATTATTATTATAGGATGTTTGTTTACATATATCGATTAAACGTTTGACCCGAGCCAAACGTAAGCTTTTACGATATTATACTTTCAACATGTCAGAGAAGTTTCATGCTAATCAGAAGAGTTGAATCTTTTGGCTCAGGGACACTTTTAGCACTCATCATTGTTTTCCAGTTCAATCTTCCATTTAATGTTCAAATTCAACTTCAATGAGTGACCGCTAAAGTTCGCTAGACTATTCTACACGTTAAGTATTAGAAGTTGTCAAGGAAGCTTGCATATTTGAACTTTAGCTCACTTTCAGTTAATAAATAACCCCGGGTTTTATCCGTCAATTTAAAAAGCGCGGCTATTTTGACCATGTTTTGACAATCAGGTTGTAATTAAATTATACAGACATCTATAGTGATCGATCTGTCTAGAAGTTCGTGATGTAACTATTCCACTAATTATTACGTCATATTTCTTTCATTATTGTTCGCAGGTATGATAGCAAGAGAGATCATAAGGAGAGAGTGGGAGGAGGTGACTCATTCCTCGCTCTAATAGTCTCTCTCTCCTTGCTCTCTCATTATGAACTCTTGCGTTGCGTTGTGATGTGATGTGATCGAGTGACCTACTTCAGTCAGTTGAATTTAAAAGCACAATTCTTTGTTCCCTGATTCAGTCAGTCGCCAATTCAGTCACAATTCTTGCTACGTGTTTTGATTAACTCAATTTGATTTTTAAAATGGTGAGTTTTAAATAATTCTTGTTGTTTCACAATATTAAAGAAGCCTAAAATTAATAAAATAATAGGTTTAGATAAATTAGACTTATTGTATGATCAGATTGTATATTGATCTGATTTCATATTAAATATCTTTTCTATCGATATAGGTAGGAAGTCCACTTTTCCTTTTTTAATTTATTTTTTTATAATTTAGAAATATTAATCAAAAGACTTGTCAAGAAAAAGTTCTAGAAAACTGACTCATAGATTTTTAACTCAAGATTTCGAAGTAAAGTTCTACATGTTTATTTTCCAGAGAAATTGGAGATTGGAAGCGTTATATGCTAAGATTTCCATAGAAATAAAGTGGTTAGGATTGATTGGATGCATAGAAATAAACTCCGTTCCTTTCTTTGGAAAAGCTCTATTTTCATCCTTGGATATTTATTAACACTATCGCGTAGACTTTCCCAATACGCTTGCAAACTCCCATAGACTTTGTTAAGCACACCCTTAGAAACTCCCCATACCGGTAATTGTAGGGTTGTATTTCCATAGATTTTCCCCCCAGAATTTGCAAGCGGTATAGGGAGTTTCTAAGTGTGTGCTTAACAAAAGTCTATGGGAGTTTGCAAGCGTATTTCCCGTATTGTTTGTTTGTTTCTAGCGTGAATGTATTTCCTTGCACGTTGGACAAGCCGGTGTACAAATTGGTAATGCTTGTTGGGAACTGTACTGCTTGGAACATGGCATCCAGCCGGATGGTAGGATCGAAAATAAAGGTTCAACTGTGGACGATTCGTTCAGTACATTTTTCAGTGAGACTGATTCAGGAAAGCATGTACCGAGAGCTGTTTTCCTTGATCTAGAAGAAACTGTTGTTGGTAAGTCATGATTTCCTCACGACATATTAAAGCCATTTTTCATGAAATTAAGACAATGAGATAATTTTATTACTATTAGATAATCCTGATTATTTCAGACGAGATTCGTACTGGCCCATATCGTCAGCTCTTTCATCCTGAGCAACTCATCACTGGTAAAGAAGATGCCGCCAACAATTATGCCCGTGGTCATTATACTGTTGGTAAGGAGATGATCGACAACGTCCTTGATCGCATTCGCAAACTCTCGGATCGGTGCAGCGGTTTGCAAGGCTTCTTGATCTTCCATTCATTCGGTGGAGGTACTGGGTCTGGCTTCACCTCTCTCCTCATGGAGCGTCTCAGTGTCGACTATGGAAAGAAGGCGAAGCTCGAGTTTGCTGTGTATCCGGCTCCGCAAATTTCTACCGCGGTTGTTGAGCCTTATAATTCCATTTTGACTACGCATACAACTCTCGAGCACTCGGATTGTGCGTTCATGGTTGACAATGAGGCCTGCTATGATATCTGCAAGTGAGTTGAAATAAGAAAATTCTGTATTCGTCATAAAATTAGACATATATTGGGATTTGTTCTGACATGGTTCCTTAATTTCTTTTTTCTCGGTCTTTAAAAATTGTAATCTTCTTGAGTTTCTCTTAACAAATTAGAAAACAATTTTATTTTACAGAAAGTCTATCCGAATTAGTAATAGACTTTTAACACTTGTAATAAAATTCGATCTTGTGCAGGCATGTAGATAATTGAAAAATTCAATATTCCATAGAAATTGCGAGCACATAATAAGACAAAAGCTCTCTATGGTATATTCAATTTCTATGATTCTACCATAGAGATAGGAAAATAGTTTTATCTACTGGGAAAATAATAAGACAGCCGAATTTGAATAGAAAATAAATTGCAGAGGAAACTTAACCTGTGATTATTATTTCAGACGCAAGCTCGACATTGAAAGACCAAGTTACGCCAATCTGAATCGACTCATCAGCCAGGTGGTCAGCTCCATTACCGCTTCACTTCGGTTTGATGGCGCTCTCAATGTTGATCTGAACGAATTCCAGACTAATCTCGTGCCCTATCCGAGAATTCATTTTCCACTCACCACCTATGCCCCCATCATCTCCGCCGAGAAGGCCTTCCATGAGCAGCTCAGTGTATCAGAAATTACAAATGCTTGCTTCGAGCCTCATAGTCAGTTGGTGAAATGCGATCCTCGACATGGCAAGTACATGTCCTGCTGCCTACTTTACCGTGGAGATGTGGTTCCTAAAGTGAGTGATTATTATTATTATCCTGTAAATTAATCCAGGTCGTAGATAATAATCGATATCATAGCAAACTGTATAAATATTGATTATTTTGATTTCAGGATGTGAACTCTGCCATCGCTGCAATAAAAACTAAGCGCTCCATTCAATTTGTTGACTGGTGCCCAACCGGATTCAAAGTAGGCATTAACTATCAGCCGCCTACTGCAATCCCCGGTGGTGATGTGGCGAAGGTTCAGCGAGCTGTCTGTATGCTGAGCAATACGACTGCTATCGCTGAGGCTTGGGCCAGGCTGGACCATAAATTTGATCTGATGTATGCCAAACGAGCATTCGTCCACTGGTATGTTGGGGAAGGCATGGAAGAGGGTGAATTTTCTGAAGCTCGAGAAGATCTTGCCGCATTAGAGAAAGATTATGAAGAAGTTGGGTTGGATACATCTGTTGCTGATGAAGATGATGCAGAATATTAACGATTCATAGTGATTTTATGTCTTACTCCATTATTTGAAAATAAATTTTTAGATGAAATTGACATTTGTTTTATCATTATCCACTAAATAATAGAGAAGTAGATCGTTATAGAAATTCTATGGGATCGCATATAGACAGTGAAAGTTTTTGATTCTGAAAGGAAAAAAATTATCAGTAGCTACTGATAATAGTAGATTATATACCTCTACTATTCCTAAAATATTATCGAAATTGGGGCCAATAAATCATTGAGCAATAATAATAAATGAGAGGTCTTATTTATATATTCTCTTTCCATTTTCAAAGGAAAAGTTATCGTTGATATTTGAATGTTCAGATTATTCAAGTTTATAAAATCGGTGGTGCTACACATTTTAACATAGAAATGGTGACTACGCAGCTTAAAATATCAGAAAAGATGTTCATTAAATGACTCATGATAACATAATGATGGTTAAACAATTGTTTCAAATTATAAATAAATGTAGACGATTTTTAATAACGTCAAAAAATATTTTAAAATATATGTCTTCAATTGTGATTAAATTGTTTTCACAGAATGGATGCCAAGTTCAAGCTTGAACTGAGGAAATCCAAACCATTTTCTTTTATAGACAGTATTGGTTATAAATCTAAATACCAATGAAATTTGATAATACATTAGACAAATATACTCTAAAAGGTTAACTAATATGTGGTTTACTTATTTATTTAATAAATACTGTTGTTTATATCAATTAAATCAATTACTATTGCGGAGTTTATCTTAAATTACGCTCCTTATAGAGTAATTTTCAAGCCTCATCTGAAAATCTGTAGAGTTATGGTAAAATTATCCCGATAAATCAGAATTATACATTTATTTTTGTATGCTCTATAGATTGCATAGATGTATTTTCTAAAATTCGAATTTAGCATAGTAAAGTATTTAATAAAATCCTCATGTCACTTCCAGTTTTCTTGAGTCTTGCACTACTCACTGGAATTGGAAATGTTGGTGCACCAAACCAAATCTCTGTTACTCAGAGTAGAATGTTTAAAAACTGCTATTATTACTTTATTTGGAATAAGAGTGATAATAGTCACTATTTTTATAATTGATAGCCTTATAAATAATCTACATTCTACAATTTTGCATATGATTTAGTCAATAACCAAGCTGCTATCTTCATAGAACTATGCAGGACATTTTTCCCCCTAATCAGCTATGCAAGGACATTTTTTCTGAGACTAACCAGGATAAATATCCAGTATGGTTCAATAATAACATGTCTGGCCTGGCCAGGCCTAGAGGTTACAATCCAGGCAACTTGTGTCATTTAAAAATTTATGTTCAAAATTTTCATAAGACTATTGTCCTTTCAATAAAATATTCATCTATGTTTTAATAAACATTCCTACCATTATCTATCTCTTAATGGACTATATTTCATATAATCTATGCATTAGGGCTAGTCATAGTCAAAATATTCATTGAGTTATATAGAACATTCAGCAAGTTAAACTTCCATGTTTTTAGGCAGTACCTTTGATTATGTAAAATGTTTAAATTACATATTAGTATTGAACTCTCTTAGATTTTTTATACTATAATAGCTTATATTTATAAAAAATTTAGCCTTTTCATTTATTCATTGAAATAGTCATTTTAAACAAATGTCAGGAACAATAATATAAGATTTAATAAAATCTTACTAATAATGTATATTCTTCCAACATTCATAGAATATTTTGTTTTATCATTGGTATTTCAGGCTAATAATTCACCTTATCAATTGGAGATTATTTGGTCCCCAAATCATAATGACAGGTTCATGTTATTTGAAGGCAATGAAGTTAAACTTTATTCATTGAAAAAGGTTTCAGCCAAAGAAAATGATTCTGAGAGTATGTTAACACATTATGAGGTTTTATATGAATGTATGTCAGAAGTAGAGTTAGTGTAATAGCTTTTGTTATTGTGAATGTGTTTATTTTTATAGAAACCAATTTGGGTGATTATGTGCAGTTGCATGTATTGACTAAAATATATTCCTATGTCAAAGTAAGTCTTCTAAACATTTTCATTATTTTTTTGTTTTCAAAAACTACAATTACAAAAGCAAGGCTTATTTTGAATGCTCTTATTCCAGTGTGTTGCTTGGCAGCCTTGTATATTTGAAGCTACCACTACATTTATTAGTCCTGATCATTTGTTGGCAATTGGTAGGACCAATGGAAGTATTTTACTCACTAGGTAATCCAATCTAAAATAATTAGTTCATAAAATTGTATATAGAAAGTTATATATTGTGGTTAAATGTAATAAAAATGAATAAATATTTATGAATTTGTTATTTTAGTTTAACTGAAGTCACTGATGAAACCGATCAATTTGCTCTTGATAAGAAAGAAATTAGTAAGTGCTTATGGATTTGATTTTTAAAATATTTGACATTAATGTTTATATAAATGTTACTGTTGGTTAATTTTTGAATTTCAGCTCCGAGAAATAATCGTAATTGTGTGTATTTAGTTTGGAATCATATGAAAAAAAACCTTGTAAGTTATTACTTACTGATTAGGTTAATACATATGGAGAGATGGATGGAACTTTCTTACTCTCTCTCTCTCTCTCCCTTTCACCAGCCTTTCACCAGAGTTTATGTATAGAGTATAGTGATGGTATGTGCCATTAAATATTCGTATACCAAAACTATCCTCGATGCTTTAAATACACGAACCAAAACCGCGTATTCTGGACTATCTATAAAATTTGTCACATTCTAGCTGGCTCAAGGTCTGGAACAAAGAAATCGTGCCACGCGCGACCCGGCCATATTTATTTGGGATGTGTCTAAAGCAGCCACGCCGATGACTGATGAATTACGAACACAGCGTCCGTCAATCACCCCGGACATGAACACCACCAGAGATAGACCGGTGTGTGAGTTTGGTAAGTATTTTATTATTTGTGTACTCCTGTATTTTAAAAAAAAATTCTACTACTAACAGTAGTATGTAGATCAAAAAATGTAATTATTTGAAATTTTCTACTACTAAAAGTAGTAGATCCAAATAAAAAATATTTTTAAAATTTTCTTTATTTGCTGACGCAATAAGATTATTTCACAGCCATTGCTTGCTTCCTTTAACTATTTTCTATTTTTTGGAATTTATAGGTCTTGGAGAAAGTACAACTTCATTTGCTTGGTTGTCGAAGAATACTTTTGTCGCTGGGATAAGCAATAAATATTTGCGAGTGTTTGATCTAAATGGTGAGTATTATTATGTATTGGTTCATTTATTTCATTGTGAATAATTAAATTTGTCTCTTTAACTTTTAGACCCATCTAAATCTATTCATCATGCTCAAACAAAAGCAGTTTATGGTCTCTGTGTAGAGCCAAGCAATCAGAGATTAGCCTCTTTCTGTGAGGTAAGTTGATTATTAACTGAGTACCTACGGGATAATATAAATCTTTAGAAGGATAAAAGGATTGAAGACCCTATGGATATTTTAACTCTCAACTGAGTTCTGAATATTTGATATTTTAGCGACAAGTGATCATTTGGAGCCATAAGTTCGATAAACTTGTATCCTTTTATCATACTATATTACCTACTGATCTGATGTAAGACAAAATTCATTTTTAAAGACAATTCAATTGTCATATTGTTAATTCCTTCATTCTCCATCCAATTAACCGTCCACTGATTCAACTAATAGATTACATTCACAGAAAATTTCGATATCCAATCCATTGAATGGTGTCCAGCCAAGTGAGTTTTTTTTCTTTGTAATTTTTATTTTGGGCAATTACAAATTTGGCCAATCATAATAACCCCGTTCAGGTAAAGATATAATCTGAAGAGGTCAGAGACTAAAGATTTGACCAAAAACGTTTAATTATAGTTTACAATGTTAGAGAGATCATGATTCGATTTTGACAGTATTTTAAAAAATACAAATTGTGAAATGCAGAAAAATTTAAATAAAAAAAAGTTGGAATGTTTTTTCAAATCCATATTCACTTCAGAGAAGGATTACTTGCTGTGCGGTTCAAAGACTCCAATTTCTTGAAGATCTACAATACACAGCAAGCTTACAGCGGTGGTAATGAAGAAGTGGACCAATGCATGGTCGAGAGATATGTCAAATGTGAGAAATAAATAGAATCAAGTTATTCACTGATTGATTGATTCATAAATTAGTTAAAGTTGGGTCAATGCTAAAATACGTAAAAGCCAAAATACAGCAGGAGCCAAACTTAAGCTCTCTATACCTCTCTCCAGATAATACTAAAACTTCATGACCATAT
>JAYMFX010223133.1:0-10483 GCA_036784945.1 Monocelis spectator | reverse complement strand
TGAGAGATGAAGATCATTATAACAGAATCTATATCTATGCTGTCTCTATTTGGTTGATATTCACTGAGAGATGAAGAAGTTTGAAATGAACTCATTGGTTTAACAGAAAAAACATTTGACACAATTTAGATGAAATGTGTTTAATTTTAGCAATGTTTTAATGCACTAGATCCTTGATTTCCTCATATGATCATATTGATTATAATTACAGACACAGAACTAATAGAATTTTTGTTTTAAAGATATTTTATTCCATAGATTATCGCAACTTGTTAATCATTCAATCTTTTGTTATATTCCGTCACTAAACAGGAGTAAGGGGATATATTGAGTGTAACAAATTGTTGTCTATGTTTCATCAGTTTTAGAGACTATCTTCAATGATATATTTTATGTTTTAGGCTGCATATCTGTTTGCTGGACCCGAAGTGGAAGACAGTGATGTTTTTATTATCACCCGGTTTATTCTCTACCCAATGAAAATTGACACACTGGTCCAGTCTATTGCTAATCAAATATTGACTCATCGCTTTTTAACTGAAGGCGAAGTTATAACTAATCAAGAGATCGATCTGATCCAATTCTTGGGAGATCTGCCTAAGCGGTACAAATTTGTGATCTTTATTGGAGGTCTTGATAAAATCGTAAACAGTGACGACCAACCTGAAGACATTTCTAATATACTTCCCGAAACATTGAATGAAAATGTGAAGATTGTTCTAGCTACTTCTCAATCTGAACAAGAAATACCCAATTGCTATTTAAAATTGCCTATTACGGATTTTTCTTCAAATGATTATCAAAATTTCTTATTTGGAAATTTAGAGGTGAATAAAAGATTGCTCACGGATGAACAGATTGAAAGTCTTAAGCCATACATCGCTGGTGTTAGTAATATGCTCCATGCTTCCATTGTGGCGGAACAAATGCTGAAGATTAACTCTTACGATTACATCGACGGTCGTGTTTTGCCGAATACTCTCGATGGATGCATACACATGAAGCTGGACAACTTGGAGAAGAAATTTGGTCACTTAATTATCAATAGAATAACTTCTTACATCACTGTGTCGAATGGGGGCCTCACTGATCAAGAGATAGTTCATCTTATGTCGATGGACGATGACATCGCTGTCCTTATGAAGCCGAACAATTCTGTCGACGTCTTCCATTTTCCGTTGGGCGTCTGGTACATTATTCAGCGCGAGTTAAACTGTCTTCTGATGATGACATCAAAAGAAGGCTATCTGCTACACTTTTGGAATAGTAGTAAAGTGGAAGAGTTAGTAATAGAACGTTATCTAAACATGGAAGAGGATAAAGTTGCTCGGCACAATCTTCTTGCCGATTATTATCTGGGCGTGTTTTGTGAAAAAGGGAAGCCTTTACGAATGCCGGGAGAAGAAGACGAAGAGCGAGTGGTTGACAGACTGATACCGTCTCAGCAAATTATGTACTCCAATGGTGATAAAACCTTCTTTAATCTGAGACAATATCGCCAATTGCCCAGACACTTGCTGCTCAGTGGCCGTTTGGAAGAATTGTATGAGAAAGTCTTGTTCAATTACAACTGGATTTATCATAAAACGAAAGCGTTAAGCATGGAAGATATGCTTCGAGACTTTGAAATTGTGGAGCATAACATGGAAGTGTCTTTAGTTGAGGAAGCTATCAGAAAAGCTTCCAAAATTATATCGAAAGACCTAGAAAATATGTCAGCTGAATTAATTGGCCAGTTGCTACCATATTCTTACATTTACCCGAACATTAAAAACTTGGTAAAGGAATGTGACATGAGCGGTCCAGCTTACAATGGCTTTCTTCCAACGTATCCTTATCCCAAACTGCCCGGCAGTGCGTTATCCAGCACTGTTATTTGTCCATCGCAAATGCAAAACATGTACATTCAAGAAAACACGGGAACTTTAATTGTGAAGCTGGAAAATGATGCAAATCTTTATCAGTACAATTTGGTTAAAGGGGAAATGGTCGGAGAGACACTGCTAAGTCATGGTAATGTCCACATTTCTCTGAATAATAAATATGCCATCGTACTGGATGATAAATACCACAATACCATTAAGGTGCACCTACTTGCTGATGGAATGTTTCTCGGACAGATTATTCCAATTAGTTGGGTCGATTCACGACCTTTTGAACAAAGACACAAATTGAAAATAACCTCTCTCGATATTGGTAATGAGGAATTAGCTCTAATTCTTACAAATGAAGTCAGTTACGCCTTCATCGTTGACATCGCTACGTGTAAACCCATTCACAATATTCGATTGGATAAACGAGCAACACTGTGCAAGCTGAGCTCCGACCTGAGATTCCTCTACATCAACTCGGCGGAGCAGCTATTGGGTTTCAATGTGTCCACTGGACAGCAAGTAGTGGCAGTGGAACTCTTAGCCAAGCCTTTCAAGGCGATATTTACGGCTGATATGAGCAGGGCATTCGTTTTGTGTGATGAAGAGCAGAGAGTGGTTGTGCTACATTTAAACGAAAATGGTTTTGTTCAAACATCTTATAAGATAGTGTTTGAAAATTCATTGGGTGGTGATCATGTTGCAGATATTAAATTATCTTCCAAGAGTGATCTTCTTTTAATTCGCGGAGAGAAAAACATTTTGGTGTATGACTTCATGCAGGATGCTATTATTAGTCATTTGAAAAGACCACCAGAGATACCGGAAGATTTTAAGCTACCAAACTCTGTCTACACAACATTGAACTTCACAGAAGCTGACTTTGCCTTTGATGATAAAGTGATTGTTTCTTCGATTTTCCGAGATGTCCTGATATGGAGTATAGCTGATGGAAAACCTCTGGCGATGCTGCATGCTCCTGTTGGAATAATTACTAAACTACTGGTTGATCGTGAAAGGAAAGGCCTCATTGGCTTCATCGGGCATTCAAGAGAAATTCATTTGTGGAACTTGAACGGAGCCTTCACAGATGGTACTGTAATTGATGCTCTTACTGAATCGATATTGAAAATTTGCGTTGCAGAAGAGGCGCCAAGAGCTATTGCAATTTGCAACAATAGCGATGAGATGGGAGTTGTAGATCTTGATACCGGTTTTCTTACCGATCTTTACACACACGAAGGTCGTGTACTCAATTGTGCCATAAGTTCTTGCGGAGCTTTTGCTATTGTTGCTATTCAAGCTAAAAAGCCAAATACTTCAAATATTGTTTGGTCATTGAATACTCGACAGATTTTATTAGAATTTGGAAATTCGAATGGTTATTTCCTGCCATTCAAGAGCAACAGTAATATCATTCACATTGTCCAGAATGAGTCCAATATAAGCGCACCATACGAGCTGAGCATTATTCAGTGCTCAGAAATAGAAGCCAACATCATAGGGATCAACATTTCGATACCTCTCCTTATTTCCGCCCCATTTTTGACACCAAATGATTCCTATATGGTGGTACTATCTGCCGAAGAATTCAATGACCGTACAGCTGAATATGAAAATACTTTTATCAAAGTTTGGAGTATGGCAACAGATGATGTTTATGACATAAAGCCATCCCATTTGGAAAAACAGCTTCCTGTTGGAAGAATAATTGATGTACGTCAAATTCCTCAGGAGAGTTTTATAGTCATGTGTCTATTTAAAATTCCTGGTGAGGAATATTTGATTGAAGGTGTTTGTTATCAGTACATGATGATTGACGTTACCAATTCTACAGTCATTAAATGTTATCGAGATCTTCTGCCCGCTAATTTGAATACTCGTGACCTCTTCTTCTCAGGAAATGGCCTTCTCTGCGTTGATAAAAACACCACTTTGTACAGTTTGCAGTTGGGTTATGACATCGGTCAATTATCATCGGATGAAGTTACTTTCCGAGGATTTGTTTTAAAAGACAGAGGCGTTCTCTTATCTTCCCAACAGTTTCTTTGGGCATATCGCATACCAGAGGGTACTTTGATTGGAAAAGTCAACTTGCATGATTCGATAATGTGCGTGTCAATTAGGGAGGACCAGCGAACAATTATTGTTGGTACTACAGCTGGGAATGTTCTGAGCTACACTCTGGTGGATTCTCTGTCAGATAATATGAAAAAGGTTGTCGATGGTATCAAATCCCGAGCTCTTTTAGATAAGGAGAGTACTCGCTATTGGGACCGCTTGGTGCAACAGGAAGAGGGCCAAGGAGGAAATTATTCAAGACCCCCTTCAATGACTGGACGTGGGCAATCTGGCGGTAAACGATTAGCGGATATTCCTCCCGATGGAAAACGACCATCTTCAGATCCTGGATTTTTAGGTCAAAGATCTCGAACGTGTGTAATATCTTAATATGCCATTTCATGTCGTTATATTTGATTTGATTTGTGTATATAATAATAATAATTGAAACTTGATTCAATATACAAATGACAGATTTAAATTTAAAAGAATAATCGATTTTCTATTTACAAATAGAAACTTTTAGCTTCAATATTGTGAAAATTTACATATAAAATAATAAACCTTTATTGATTTTTCAGATTTATTGACTTGCTTTTTAAACGAATAATTAAAAAAGTGACTATTTTTCTTAAATGGATATCGCAAAGTATATTCATAAATTTTCGGAAATAAATATCCAGTTTGGGTTATAAAATTTGATTTTACGCATATTGTTACACCTTGTGTGAAGAGGAGGTTTCTCTAAGTAATACATAGATTCTGGTTATGAAAACTAAGTTAAGGGGGCTTGTATATGGCATAGAGATGTAATAATACAAGGTGATCTATAGAGTGGTCATCTGATTCTCATTGAGGGGACAATTAGAAACATGGCAGCTGCAGGCAGACGAGCTTAATCGCGAGTTTCATTTGTGATTAGAAGTCAGGCATTACTTCTTAACGAATCACAGTTGAGTATTCGTCGATTTGCCTGCAGAATTTGGTTTTCAATTTGTCTCCATAATCTCATTCAGACTACCACTCTATAGGTATTACATCTCTATGGTATATGGGTACCAGTATGTGACAAAGGAAATCTCCGGAGAGGACGATTTTAATAAAAACGATTTCTTCAATGGTTTAAGAAAGAGAATGTGTCAAGATTAGATATATGTATTTAGATTATTATAGATTAACCCATAGAGATGTAATACCTATAGAGTGGTAGTCTAAATGAGATTATGGAGACAAATTGAAAATCAAATTCTGCAGCCAAATCGACGAATACTCAACTGTGATTCGTTAAGAAGTAATGCCTGACTTCTAATCACGAATGAAACTCGCGATTAATCTCGCCTGCCTGCAACTGCCATGTTTCTAATTGTCCCCTCAATAAGAATCAGATCACCACTCTAAAGATCAATCACCTTGTATCATTACATCTCTATGGATTAACCTGTCTTGGGTCTTGCAAAGGAGTAGGACATGAGCGTATTTGTGACAAAGAGAGGAACTTATGAGAGGTTCTCCTTGAAAATCATTTGATATTGAACTTTTAGATATTGAATATACCTACAACTAGCCAATTCAATATAGGGTTTGACCTCGATAACATGGGTAATTTGCATATTTTCAAAATGGCGATCCCCCCTAGAATTTCAATGCATATTACAAACTTGGTTGAATTTAGACTCTAAAAATGTCTAACAAACATATTATACATAATATATGCATATATGATACCGAATAACAAAATAAGTTCATTAAAAATGGTTTATGACGTCACAGTGACGTCATAAGTGAAATTTGCTCAAAATACCTACCGCCATTTTGAAAATATGCAAATTACCGGGGGCGGATTTTTGGGACTGACTTGATTAAAACCATAAACACTTTTGTATAAATTTTCTTGGGGTTAGGCCATTTTTTTATCGCTTTAGATATTTATCTATCATATCTATTACCTCTAAGTAGCTGAGTGATATTATGTAAATACCTAGGTCAATGCTAAAATACGCAGAAGCCAAAATACAACAGGAGCCAAAACTTTTTCAAAACAAGACCGATTACACGCAGGAGCCAAACTTAAGCTCTCTATACCTCTCTCTAGATAATACTAAAACTTCATGACCATATCTGAAACGTGGTCGGACATAGTGGCCAAAATATGCCCAAAAATAGTGATTTTTACTATATTACTTACAGGAGACAAAATAAATTCAAAACAAGACCGATCACACGCAGAAGCCAAACTTAATCTCTCTACACTACTCTCTACTATCCCTCCAAGTTTCATGCCTCTAACAACTAGGGTTCGGACAGAGTGTCCAAAATAGTGTCATTAGGATTTTCTGTAGTAATCTAAATATCGCCGAGTTTGAACACTTCGATATATTTTAAGATGGCTATACTATGTCTTACCACTTTGAGTTATCGCCATGAAATTTTAGTATTATGTGGGCAGAGGGATAAAGAGCCAAAGTTTTGGCTCCTGCTGTATTTTGGCTTCTGCGTATTTAAGCATTGACCAAATACCTACTCAACTTTTAAAACTAATTGACAAAATATTTAAATATCAATCTTAACAGTTGATTAAAAAATTTTTGATAACCTAGATAACAAAGATTCCTGATCATCTCTTATCTAGGTTATCTACATAGCTACATATACCAGTTGATTAAAGTTAGAGAATCTCAATCAGTCAATCAATCTCAGAAAGTTATTCAAGACAGTGAGTGCGCATACATACCGATGTATTTTATGGATTTAATTAAACTCAATGTAGCGTGATTTTAACCTCTTAAAATTAGAATGACCAATGAAAAGGCGTCATCATTTTGTAACCTGGATTGATTGATATTGATTGTCGGTTGTCGATGCGGCCATTCTCATTCTCGTATTGAATCATTCGTCAGGAGGAGAGGCTGTATATCCACCCACTCATTTCTCTTCATCTCTCGATGCTTTCCTATCAGAATTCATAACCTATCTACCTACCTATATAAACCCTAACCTGTATAAATCTACAGGCTACTGCTGCAATGTGTCGGTTGGTGTGATTGCGTGTGAATACAGTCAAAGTACATGTTAATAAGAGCAAATTCTACAATTTTCAATGCAAATTATTATCAGAAGATAATTGCTCCATTATTATAATAACACAGTTTCAATTACTTTCAATTCTGGTTCATGAAAGAGTGCAACAGATAGTCAGATATTACCTAACGAATATTAACAAATCAGTGTGTTGGAGAATTTGTTTACTGAAAGATTTTAAACTGAGTCAGAGTGATTGATTTTGTGTTAATACACCATATAATAATCAAATCAAATGATGGGTAGGTCAGAAATCTTCATGACTGTCATATCATTGCAAGTCCTCTTATTGGTGCTGAACATTCCTCTTCTGATAAACGCTTCATTCTTGCCCGATGACCATCAACTTCCGTCTCCATTATCCAGAGGACACATTCGTCCACTTCTCACTTTAAAAGAAGCTCCTCACGGACATGTCTACGATCCATGTGAAACCAGTGAGTCGAATAGATTTTTACTTTACCTACCTATATGCTGAACTATGAAATACTTGCCCAGAAAAATACACTGTCATGATCGATGATTTGATTGGCTCTCCACAGAATACATATTGTATCTATAAGAATTAGGAATTCCCTAGGTATCTTTAAACCAATAAGACTGGACTCTCCCATTCATTGCTAGATAAAATTAGACGGTAATCCAGTAATGATGTCACAACTATTTTGATATCTATTGATGCTAATTTTGCTGTAAAAACACTAGAGGTTATAATGTCACCCCCATAGAAATCGGATTACATTCTCGCTTCATTAAAACAATCCGACTTCTATGGTCACCCCTAACTTTACAACTTTAAATCCAGTAAAATTCCTATAGGTACTCTTTATAATCCACAGCGGAATTTTAATCCCTAAAATTATAGATAAATAATTCCCCTATTGAGCAATAGAAAAATAAATCGATGTAAAAAGTTGAGTGTAATGTCAGGCGTATCGAGTAATTTTAATTTCTATATTCAATTTTTTTGTAATAAGTTCTTGGCGTACCGCCATAGTACGCGCGGGGCTGGTTTTGATATCTATGGTAGTACGCAAAACTTCAAATTCTTTTTTCGTGCCTCGTGATGAAATAATAATTGTACAAACCTTTGTGCGATTCAATCAATTTCGATTTATTGTTTTCTCTTTCATTTTTAGAAAAGTTTATCGGAGATGTTGCTCTGACAGAGAAAGATTTATACGAAATATCTTCCCGCAGTCTCTCTTTCAATATCACGAATGAACCCATTCCAGTGTGGGAAGTGGAGGATGATAATAAAAATGCTTCTCATCCGAACAAGTAGAGATTTATTATTGATTGAACCATTGATAGATTTTGAACCGAGGATTTGATTAACCGAGCGATTCTATTGGTTGTATTCTTTCCCCCTACCTTTTCAACCTGTACGCAGAGAATATCATGGGCAATGCTCTTTCAGAAAGAAGAGCAAGATATCTCGGTTGGTGGTATGACAATTAATAACCTGAGATATGCTGACGACACAACTCTTCTAGACAAACTAGAAAGCCTTTATCTAAATGTCAAGAAAACAAATGAGATGAGAATCAACAGCGAAACTCAAAGACCTATCATTATAGAATATAGACCAACAGCAAGTTCAGCAAGTGACGAAATTCAACTTTCTTGGTTCACTCGTTACAACAAATGGAGCTTGAAAGAGCAAAATTGTTAGAAGACTTGCAATGCTGTTGCACTTGATACTATCTGGAGTATTGTAGAATCTCACAGACAATTAAGATGCTTGCTAATCTTGGACACTAAGAGAGGAGGAAAGAAAACGAATTGAAGCATTTGAACTTTAGGCTTGGAGACACCTCATAATCTCCTGAAAAGAGCACCAGACAAACCAGACAAACTTATAAATCCTGGATGTCTTCTGAATCGATTTAATGACAGACAGCTAACTTATTTTGGTCACAGACGAAGATAGCGATAACCTTGAAAAGCAAATAATGTTGGGATTCTTTTCAAGGGATCCCAAGAGAGGTCGTCCATGACTTTCCTGTATGGACAATTTGAAGAAAATAACTGGAAAGAATCTTCACGAATGAAATAAATAAAACAGGAAAACTCTTGCTGTAGATAGAGAATTTTATTTCGCAAATTTTCGAACCACTGGTTCCTAATAGTCATGCGACAGTAGATAATGATAGTAATCAGATATTGAATTTGTTATAAGTAGAGTGAACTTTAGAGATAATTAGTTCAGTTCAGACGATGTTACGTAATGTTCGATCAATAGATGAGATAGA
The DNA here is from genome assembly GCA_036784945.1 of Monocelis spectator. Lineage (NCBI taxonomy): Eukaryota > Metazoa > Platyhelminthes > Proseriata > Monocelididae > Monocelis > Monocelis spectator. Next base: position 1,218 of record JAYMFX010223133.1, on the reverse strand, counting down.
GTAGTTCCTCTCAAGCGAGGGACAATCAAGAAATTAATCTCCGCCTCAGAGAAGCTCATATGAAAATTGCGCAACACTCAACTATCAATAGCAAAGCTGAGCGCCACCTCGTTTCTGTCTTTCTATTGGTCAATAAAAAACTATTATAGAATAAAGCGGCTGTTAAAAATTGAGGATATTTTATCTCACCTTTATCAGTATTTGTGGTTTTGCTTTAAATGAAACTACTATAGGCATAGTCAATCATTTCATAAACTTTTAATTTCTATATTCAATGTCCTAATTGCATCTTTTTAAATTTGATGATATTTATCTATACAAGCTGTCTAAATCTTTCAGTGTTACCAATTGAAATTTCATCACGATTAGCTCAATTTTAACAGCCACAGACGTTTTTATAACAGTTCTTATTTGACCAATGGAATTGCTCGGTTAATCAAATCCTCCTCGGTCCACAGCCAACTACTAAAATGCTCTATGCATAAAATCCTCAGCTAAAATGGTTTAAGAATTAATTAAAAGTGTTAAATTTACGATCTAGTATATTATAACTTTAGATCACTTGAAGCGCTGAAAACCATTCTAAGAAGTCGAAAACAGTTACTCCGACGTCATCACGCATTAAATCGTGTGAAACGTGCCGCCACTGCAGATCCTGAAAGAATTTGGCCTCATGGAGTAATTCCATACACTATCGATTATTCTGTGATTACAAGTGGGTCTTTTTTTTCAATTGGCGATCGAGAATTTAGAGATCTAAGCTAGCCTATATGTATAGTCTTCTGTTCAAAAAGAGACAGTTGATTTTTTATTCTTTATCTATTAATTAGTATGGAGAAGTTTTCGATGATAAATATGGTTTAAACTTGTTGTAAATTTAAAAAACTGTAAAAATCGAACTACTACTTAAACTTAGTTAGTAGTAATTTAAAATAATTAAAAAATATTGGATAAAATATCTATGCTCTTTATTTTGATAAAATTTACCCAACTTCATCATGGAATTACTCATAGATGAACATTTGAAACCATAGAGTAAGCACTCTTGCTAGTAGATATTGTATATCGATTTGTTCCTACCAAGCCGCAGAAAATCTTATCTCCACCATTATAAATTGGTGAAGTTCAAGATGTCATAGCCACGAAACTCAATATCGGATTTTAATAATTCTTTTACTAAATTAAAGTATAAAAGGAGCGCTTTTTAATGATATAAAA
>JAYMFX010223132.1:0-11924 GCA_036784945.1 Monocelis spectator | reverse complement strand
AAATACCTACAACAGGAAGACTACTAAATCAATAGTTCACCTTTACCTCAATTCAGTTGAGCAAACAAAGGAGAGAGGAGAGAGAACTCACCTGCACACTTTCAACCAGCTAATCTGGTGATTGCGCGCTAAGCAGAGACATGAAACTGTAATTGAATCTACAATCTGCTTATTTATTGATGCGGTTGTGTAGATTTATGGATTTTACCCATAAAGGATTGATGTTATAATTGAAAACAACGAATATCAAATAGATCCTTCTCATATTTACTTTCATCTATGCATCTGATTTCCCGACAAATTATTTTAATAAAAATGTCTTCATTTTGTCTTCCATTTTAGATATATCAGATAAACGAGGGTCAATGTTAAAATACATCAGGAGCCAAATTTAGGATCTTTTTACTACTCTCTACTATCCCTTCAAGTTTAATGCTTCTTACGGACACAATGACCCAAAACTACCCAATTTTCCCCATTCTACAAAAGTCAAAACTTTCAGACTACAAGTCCGATCGCACGTAGGAGTCTATCTTCGGCTCTCTAAGCCTCTCCTCACATAATACTAAAATTTTATGGCAATATCTTAAAGTGGTAGTAGACATCTTAAAATATATTGAAGATTTCGAACTGAGCGATATTTAGATCAATACAGAAAATCCCAAGATGACACTATTTTGGTCACTCTGTCCGACCCTTTGAGATATCGTCTTGAAGTTTTACCATTATGTAGAGAAAGCTTAAGTTTGGCTCCTGCGTATTTTAGCATTGATGAGCTGTTATCGAAACTAACTTGAAAATATTTCTTACCTGTAAGACCAACTTTTTTCTTGCAAGTAAAACATCTGTTTTTCTTAGGTTTGGGAGTGGAGTTAGTTGATGAAGAATGACTTGATTCAGCTATAAGAAATATAAAATCAATACAAGTGAAAAGAGAATAGGTCAATATATATATATATAATACATCTTTTTAACATTCTGCTATTCCGCCAAAAATCTGGTCATGCAATAATCAATAATTAAGCTCAGCTTTGAAGATCGATCTACATATTTGACAATTTTTTATTATCCATTTGCGTCATTGTTGAGGATGTTTTTATTTTCAGATTGTCCAAAATGTTTTCATACTTTGTATCTCAATTCACTTTATTATTATCTCTAGCATGATTAAATCAGAATCTGATTACACAAACATAGGGACATTAGAGAGACATTTGGAATAGAGCTCAATATTAGCTATCACTAAATCAATAGACAATGAATACAAACTGATATATTATTTCATAAATAGATTTATTCAACAGGATGACAATAGTATTAACAAAATCAATATAAAACAACGCCTATAGCATGATTCAATGTATGAATCAACAATACATAATAATAACAACAAGAGACCACCAGAAATTCATAAAACACTAGTTGTACTTGAACCAAATACTAGTGATGTAGAATTAATGTAAAATCTTAATCAGAATAGCTCATCAGAATAATTGCAAGCATATTGTGACAACAAGGACACTTTTCCAGTGTCAACTATGTAGTAAGTCTATATAAGATCAGAGCTACTTGTAGACAGCAGATCACAATCAATAATTACAAAGCTAAACTAAATACTCTTAGAATAGTTAGAGAGAAGGTAATTTGTTCCTTTCACCACCTTACTGAATGCTCTAAAGATTTGATTGAGAAAAAATGATTTTGCTAACTATTAAGGTTTAATACCTGCTGGCTACAGTATATAGAATACACGGAATCAGCAAATTTTCAACTACAACTATAATTTCAGCATGGATAAACCCGGCAAAGAAGAAACATTGCTATACAGATGAGAAATTCCAAATTCTCTTAAAGTTAAATATTTTAAAGTTTAATAATAAAATGAACAGAACAATTGAAATCAGTTCTGAGTTCTAACTAACTGTGTAATATCACAACTAGGCATCCATTATAAAAACGAAACGATAACGATGTAACAGATTTGAAACATTCGAACGCATTATTTCGTCTTTAAAAACACGACATTTTTCAATTTTATTGATCTCAGTCAATAATATATTATTATGTATTTTCATTTTTAGTGTTAAGCAAAGCAGAGAGCACAACAGCACTGTATGTGACTGTGTATGATGACAAGGTGGTTTCGTCAGTAAATCGATTTAATGATCTACTAGGTAGGAGTTATGAATCAACATCTGTCTCGCACTCTCTGCGCGCGCGCGCGCAAGCTTCTCTGTTAGCTGACTTAGCAAGAATTCAGGTTAACCGGAGAGGAGAGAGTAATTCAGTCAACAATAATAAATAAGAATACTGCAGCACAGCACAGCACAGAATACAGAACAGCACAGTCAGTGTATACCAGAACACAAAAATTCTGTCGAATGACCAATGCGTGCTTGAATTATTACGTCAGTCAGTTTCTGCATGCGCACACAAAATGGAATCCACCAATGCATGCGTGCACACACATTAGTACACAGGACAGACAGACAGACAGAAACCCGATTTGTTTCTCTATCTCTTCTTTTCAGTTGTAGGTATCAGCTGGTGAAACGGATCAAATTCACAGTCCAAGGTGAATTAACCTCATATAGCACATAGGGTAGGTAAGTAACAACAACAACAACAACAACAAACGAAAAAGCTCATTATTGTAATCATAGAGATTGTAATGTTATAGATTGCGACAAGGCAGTAAGTATATAAGTAAATAATAGCCTGCTTCGTTTCGGCAGCAATACGAAATTATCACAGCAGATACAAAAGTTGCTGCACAACCACCAAGTAAATTCACGATAGCGCTTAGCATTATGACGTTAAGTGGCGAGATTAATCGATAAGCCTGAATATAGCAGAGATTAATGATTGTTATTTATTGTTACAGAAAGCACCTGGGAATTCGATGTGATTTCTTAAAAGAACAATTGAATTTTCGCACAGTTTTAAAATTTCATATTTATAGCAAAACATTAAAATAGAAATTCTTTCGAGTTCACAATTAAGTTCATAATTAAATAGAGTTCTTGTTTAATCAAGATCGCAGAAACCAATGGAAACAACTCACCCCAACAAACTGGAATGTATTCAGAACTATAAGGACCGATATTTCTAAATCTATTTCTATAGAAATTCAATACGGCATTTTGTGATTATTGTTTAGATAATTATTAGAGGGAAAATTTGCAAGCGGCGCAAGGTAACGCTGCCTGGCTGACAATTGGGTAACCAGACTACTCAATTGAAAAAAGGGTATTACATAGAATTACTTACTGTCTGCATTGTCTGTAGCTAAAGTAAGAGTATCGGCGTCTTTATCCGATGCGGAGCTGGGAGAGAGGGCGACATCACTGACAGGCTCAGATAGTTTGTCTTTGACATTCAATTCGGAGAGGGGTGGAACAGATGCTGAAGCTAATAATGATAGAAATTCATAATTCCTAACATTTAAACTAAAGGAAGAAAACAATTACTGATATTTCTATCGGCAAAGTTAAATCAACCCAAAAAAATAAAATTACTTATTGATTCATACAATAATGACTAATAGGAAGATGTTTAAACGCAACCACCAGCGTGATTGAATCATTTCCTCAATAACTAGGACATAATGAATAAATAAAATCCATAGTCACGTCCTGCAGTCAACACATGTGATTAGTAAAGAAACTGTACAGATAACTATCTACACAGACAGATATGCAAGTAGTACATTCAAAAATCAATATGCTGCCGAAGTAGCTAACCTAATTAATGATAAAAAGAGATTTTGACAGAATGCTTCAGATCTAATCCGTGCATCATATCAACAACACCACCACTTTATCGATATTAGTTGAGCAGATACTGGTCAATCTGATATTTTAAAATCGATAAGATTAATAAGACCATTATTTTGCAAATATTCAAGGATTATCCAGGATACTAAATGATAAAAAGAATCAAGTCCAAAATTATTTTATGATTCACAGTTTCATGTGTCAACATCATAACTGCTAATAGTATCAGTAATATATACATAAATAAATAAAAACTTTCACTCAGTAAAGCTGGAGTAAATTTCAACCTACCTACAAATGTGTCTACAGCACTTTTAACACAATCATCTACAACTTTCTTCTCTTTTTCCCCCAATGGGCTTAAATCTTTTTCAGAAGAACGTGATTGATTGTCTGCTTGCTTTAATTCTTGCTGCTTCTGCTGTTCAGCATCTCGATGACATTTAGAGCAGAAACCATCAAAATTGGGACTACCATAAAACCCACAACCTTTACGACAGAGAAGGGGCATATTCTGATTAGGTGTGTTGTCTTCCATTTCCTGAGATTTTGAAGCTAAAATGATTTTGAATGATATCATTAATCAGAGATTTTAAAACATGCATCAATTGTATATATAATATATTCAATACTAAGCATATCTATTTTTTTATATCAAAGAGAATTGTATTTGAACCAAAAAATCTGCTATCTATAGGTTATAGCTGGTTCTAGTGTGATAAACTGTAAATTAATTTAAAATCCAAAAAGTTAGTTTTAAATTATTTAGAACTATCTTCTGGTATTTCTTTATATAGCACAAATGAGTAGTTTGAGATGGTTAATATCAGACTATACCATATATAACGTTTTATATTTATTTTTCTCTATGCTTATTTGCAAATTTGATGTCACCTATTATTCTGCATGAAAAATAGTAAAATGAAACAAAATCTAAAAGTTGTAAATTATTTGCTAGATGATATATAAAAGTTATACTGAGATTATATTTTCTTAGATGGTATTAACACTTACTGAAAGTCCTTAAATGAAGACCAATATACTTTAATGTTTACTACAGATTCTGTAGTGGAGAGGTTGAAAAATAAAAAATATTATTTTTATAATTTGGTAATACAGTCAATTTTGCATAATCAGGTATATAGTCTATATCGATATATTTTCAAGGTCCTGGCTTATTTTGTATTATGTCAATGTCATGTAAACTGGTTTTGTGTGATCCAGTATATTGGTGTCTTTTTTGTGACCCTACAAAATATTGTGTTGTTTAATCCAGTGTGAGAGAAAATAGTTGACTTTTGGTCCCAATACATATGTACATATGATTCTGTCAATAGTCGATTCAATGAGCCACACCTGGCTACAGGGTTAATCTAAGTATGTACTTAGTCAGTTCAATCAGACACATAGATATTTCATTGTGTTGAGCTTTGAGATACTTACATATTAGGTATCATTTTAAAATTTTAAATCTATAAATGTGGTTATATAGTCATTCTTGACTGACCAATTTAATCATTTGTAACACTTACCTAATATGTATCTCAAAGCTCAATACAGACTATGCATTAATGAAATATCTATGTGCCTAATTGAACTGACTAAGTATCTGCATACTTAGATTAACCCTGTAGCCATGCATGGCTTATTGAATTGAATAAGGACTGACTAAAATATTCACAGAAATGTATTCACTGCTCAGTGCTTTATTGAACTGATTATTGATAGAATTATAAATTCAATAACTCTATGATTGCACTAATGAATTGGTTATGTGCCTAATGGAAATGGAAAACCTATATAACTAAATAAATGGATAGATGGTACAGCCTATTCTTTCTCTCTCATTTAGAGAGATTGAATCAATCAGAGCAGTGAATATTAGTACATGTATACTTGTGTATACTAAGGGTTATAAATGGATATTGTCTAATCCGGTGAAATTTATATGGTCCCTAAGAAACCGGATTACACAAAATTAACATAAAAAAATCCCCATTATAATTTATTATATGGAATATTTTCAGAACATAAATTAAAAGAATTATGTAGGTTTGTTGGGCTTGTTTCCATAAAACTAATTTCTTTTGGGCTCCTTGTCTATATAAATAATATTTATTTGTGTATTTATACTGAGTTATAGTTATACCAAACATATTGTCAAATTGTGCAGTCTATTTACCATCTGGTAATTAGGCTGATAATTAATTAAGTGTTTTTTATAAAGCTTAAAATGACAAATTTGCTCCAATAAATATTGTTTTCCTATTATATTCAGTTATACTGTGATCTGTATAAATGCTTAGCTGCATACTTACCATTACTATTCTAATTAGTCAGTCTATGGCAACTCTCAGTTGATTATTGGTCAATTAGCCTGAAGAATTTGGGTTTACATAAAAAAATTGAATGTGTAACTTGACTGATTCACTTGTCAATGATAAAATAATTGGGTCTGAATTGACACTAATTCCATATCAATATGGTTAGATTTCAAGTTATGAGATCAATTAATAATATTAACTTTATTAATTTTAGGAAATTAATAAATTTATAACAGTGATTTACAACTATGTTTTACAATATGTGGAGGGTTAAGGGTTTATGAGTTAGGGTGAGGGGGTCATCAGAATGAATAAAGGTATTATAAATGAGGAAAATAAATAAGAGGACACAATCTCTTTGTATTTAAGCATGAAAAAATATAATAATACATTTTAGTAAATATAACTGTGTCAGTAGTAGAATTAGACTATTATTACTACTATTACAATATTTTAAAAGTGACTTTCTACTTCTATAAAATTTGATTTGTTAATACACCCTTAGAAACCTATAACATTGCACTGATTAGTGCATATTAAATCTCCATAGAATTGGAAGGTCACTTTAATGGTCAATAGAGAATAATCAAGAATAAAATATAAATGTGAGAGTCTGTAATGTAATATTAAGATAGGTAAATAATTTTGTCTTGCAAAAGTAGAATGCCAATATGTTACTGATGTTCCAATTTAATAAATCTTAATAAGTGTCTTTGTTAAATAAGTTAAGTTTGAGATTTGTAAATTAAATATTATAGAATCATTTATGCAATTATGACATAATAAAGATGTTTAATATATGAATTTAAATACATAACTAACATAATAAGTAAATAAAATGTTTCATTAATGAGGTCTTTACTTATTAAATCAATTTCCTCAAAAATGACTTTTTATCAAAAATAAGTAAAGACAATATAACTTCAAAACAAAAGTCAGACAAAAAAATGTTGTGAGTTAGTTAGAAATCAAACAATATTTAAATTTTTACTCACCAAATAAATGAAATAAAAATGAAATACAAAGTAATAATAAGATTGACTCAGCAAATTTTGCGTTATCAGTTTTCGTCGGATACGATCTCAGCTGATTTAAAATTTCATTTTAACAAAAAACATTTATTTACAAAGCACTAAACATAGCAACTTCGTAAAACTTTGGAAAAATATGTTTAATAATAAACGTATACTGCTTCAAATGAGAAAAAGAATAGTTCTGGACCTTAATTTGTTTACACTGATTCATTAATAATAAATACTACCTTTTAATCAATTTATTTGAATGGTATGCTAATCATAATAGTTTTTGATATTTCTAATACATTTAAAAGAGAAATTTTGCTGATTTTAAAGTCCTCATCTTGCACTCTTATATACTGACCTTGATTACGACCGAAATATTGATCTAATTCATGAAGAAAATTTATCATTTACTTATAACATATTTTGTCAATCTGCAAATTGAATAAATAATTCAATTCTATTGTATATCGAGATATTAACCAAATTGAAGGACTATATAAATCTAATGAAAGAGAGATTGCGATATATAAATGGCCGAGACACGATGCGTCGAATTTTGCTAAATAATTGTTCTGGTTTTAAAATGTTTACTTTAAATTTAACAAAATCAATTGTAATCAATTGTTGAGATATTATATTTGAAGTAAAATCCATTATAATCATATAGAAAATAACAATATAACAATGCAAACTTGGTCAAATTATCACTAATATAATGGACGGAACACGTATTTGTTAATCACTATTTTTTTTATCACTCCTCCTCAGGTTCACTATTCAAAAAAGTAGCTGGATCCGATATTTTTTTGACATGCTCTACCAGAACAGTCTCAGAGCACATAGGGCAAATAGGATCAGTCTCCAGATAGCTGAAATGAATAATATAGAATTGAATATAAGAACCTTTCTTGTCAATATTTCTAAAGAACCTTTTTCTTGCACAGAGCCAGAGTTACATTTGATGAGCGACCACATGGAAAAGAAGAAGAGTAAAGATTTTTATTTTTGGAAAAATTACCTTACAAATTCCGAATGAATAGCGGGGAAAATGCAGCCTGGACAGATTGTAAAATCATTTTTAACAACATGCTGACCCTAAAATGAAATTTACCAAAATCAATAAATAGCACTTAAAAAATAAAATACAATGATGTGATATAAAATAATATCTTACCGTAATAATGCAAAATGGAATCGTATTCTTGCAATCAATGCAGTACAGTTCATAAGAAAGTAAGCGGGGATTGTCACAAAATGGACAAGGAGAAGTTGGATCTTCCTCTTCTATCTTGTCGGGTCTGCGCACAATAGTTTCAAGTTTCTTTCTGTATTTGAGATCGACTTGGTCGCGATATTCCGGCCGCATTAACATCGCCGCGTAACTGAAGCTTGAGTTGCGCAGCCCTGACCTGTGACATTCTATCACTGTACTGGTCAGTATGGGCACCACATCTAAATTCACATTAATACAAACCCGCATAGAAAACTATGAGAAAGAACTCTTAAAGCTGACCTTACTTACAGCGTGAGATTTTCAATAAATATGTACTTACGAGAGGGAAATTTGCTAATATTTTGAGCCACTCGGATTAAAAGGCGCGCTCCTTTTAAATGATCGCCTCTTTTGATGTGAATCTAAAAATAGAATAGAATAGAATAAAATAGAATATCAATTGAATAGAAGAGGTCAAACTAAAACATGATAAAATCGATTTGTTTCGTTCTACCTTAGCAACGACATAAGAATGCAGCATCATGAGGCTGTTAGCCATCTCGCTGGGAATCCTAATTTTATGTTGTTTCAATTCCTGCATCATGCTGAAGAGGAGGTCATGCGCCACGCGGTAATTACCACCATTCTGCTCCTCTCTGGCGATAATGATGGCGGTGCGAGACGCCTCACGAAATTGGTCCAGAGCCATGTACAATCTGAATAGATATTTGGCGTCCTTTGGTACATTATCGGTCTCACCCATGAGATAATCGATCAACTGATTGGTTAACTTATCGTCATTGGCGTGTCCCACGGTGGCTATTGCCAGATCGAGAGATGGACTCTCCTCTTGGTAAGGCACTCTCAATAAATGCTTCATCGCCTGAAAATGAAGAATGCATTTACAGTTATTAAGACAAAAATTCAGGAAAGGTTTGTAAAATATTTAATAGTATGACTTTACTCTCTCAAAGTGTCCGGCCATATAAAAAAATTTTCCTGCAAAATGGTGATTCTTCTCATTTTCAAAATGAAGAGCGATACTTTGATAGTCTTCTGGAGTGCCGTCATCTCCTGAAGACATTTAACGAATGCGATTTAAAAGATTTAATGGATTAAGTGTCGGAATTAGCCGATTAAAGAATTATTACCAATGATTTCAGCATAGGTCTCCATTTGCCGGTGGATCTGAGCTAGACGGAAAGCTTCATCTAAGCACTTTGACATGACGAGAAATTGAATTGCGGATCCATAGTCGTTTAATTTGATGAAGAATTGAGCCACTAATTTAGCACCCTCAACACTGCGCGTCTCTTTCACAATTCGGACGGCTTCCTGAGGACTGCCCAGATGGTCCAAATAAAGTCTAGAAGTTGTGAAATAGATTGCCTCTCATCAGTAACCACACTCCAATCTATCGATTATAATTCTGATATAGAATAGTATTTTCACCTGATGACTGAATCCCAATCTTTAGCGAATTCATAAGACTGAACTGCCGCCTTGTAATTTTCCTCCGCCTCTCTCGCTTTCGCGTAGAGGAGGTGTAGCTTGGGTGAATTCACCTTCGGTAATAATTCTCCGACTTTGTTCCAATTTTTCAAACGAATAGAAACACTAACAGCTCTTTCAAAAAAGCCACCAGTTTCGTATAACATAGCCGCTTCGGAAAATTGCTGAAATAAAAGGAAAGGTCATCAAAGGTCAAATGCTCTCCGTGACATTGAGATGCAGATAATGAATACAAGGTCAGATCTATAGAGTGCTGATCATCTCATTCTCATTGAGGAACCAATTAGAAACATGGCAGCTGCAGGCAGGCAAGCTTAATCGCGAGTTTTATTCGTGTTTAGAAGTCAGTCGTTACTTCTTAGCGAATCACAGTTGAGTATTCTTTGATGATTTGGCTGCAGAATTTGATTTTCAATTTGTCTCCACAATGTCATTTAGACTGCCACTCTCTATATTCACTCATAATAATAACTGGATTACATCTCTTGGTCCATGTTTAATGTTGACTTGAGCTTGTCTATGACCGTAAATATAACACCTACATATACCTGGCTATACAGATTATTAGAAACAGGCGTGGCCATTTTACACGTATTGCGTTGTGATTGGCTGAGCTAAAGATTTCGCTGCACTAACTGTATCTTAGCAGTAGTGTATTCAAATAAAAAAAAACTATTCCATAGAAATTATACTTTCATTTGTTCCAGAATAGCTGCACACTCCTTCATTAATAATTTGTTACGACTCTGCTGAGCTAATTGCACACCCCTATGAGAAAACAAAACATAATGTTAAGCATTTGCATCATTAGGTATAAAAACCATCTCCGGGATCAAATTCCTCTCTTGAAGGATGCTCACTCAATATTCACCTCTTTGTGTCTCCGAGACGAATGGCCATTCGAGCAATTCCCGCTGCGCAAGATTCATCGTGCTCCATTTGGTCACCTCGTCGAGTGATACTCTTCTCATAATGCATCATGGCGTTTACATAATCTCCAGTAAACTCAAGCTGAGCAGCATACTCCTTCCCAATGAAGGGTATCTCACTGGGGGACAGAGCTTTGGCCAGTTGAAGGGCGGAGTCCCAATGAAGAAGATCTCGTCGCATCTAACAATAAATTAGATAACGAGTGAATTTTATAGGAGAGCTATAGAAGAGCTGGGTCGTATTATGTATAATATAATACTTAAAGAGATTACCTCCAGAGCAGATAATGGACACGAGGACGCTAAAAAGTTGTCTTGAGCAACATTAAAGTCCCCAAGGAACATGGCCATATAACCGGATAGAAGATTCCGGTCTTCTAAATCTTTGACATTATTCAGAGAGAACACCATACCAGCATCACCGATTTGTCTGTAGACTCTGATAGCTGAAACAAACATTATTCACGGTTCAGATCATTCCTCATCCAGAAAATTTAGGATTATATTCTGTTTAACTATTGAGCCCTGAGTAATAGTCCAACACTTAGCAGATAGTATTTCTAACTCTCAACTATATCATAACAAAATAATTCCTCAATTCAATATTATGTATAGAATTCAAATACCAAAGTCGATGGACAATGTTTTGATTGCAACTTTCCCCAGCTGATTCCAGGCTTCCAATTTGTTTAACTTTTCCGCATAACACCAAGCTTCATTGAATTGACAAGTCTGTAGAGCTTGATAAAAGTTGGATATTAACTGAAAGAAAAGAAAAATATTCCTTAAAGATATTTTTTATAGAATGCTTATGGATTATTATTTATCTATAGAATAGGAATATGCATAAGTATACCTCTTCTTCAGAGAGTGAATCCATCTTTTTCTTATTCTGTATGTAAGCATGAGTACCCAGAGTGGTGGTAAAGAGCTTTCCACTAGAGGTCAACAGAGTGATTATTCCATCATGAATCAATAGAGGCAGATGCCCATACGGGAGCATAGTTACTCCAACTAGAGTACATTGCACATCTAAATGCAGAAGTTTTCTGTGATAGAGACAGACAAACAATCGATATCGAAATGGAACTAAAGATTATCTGTGATAGAGACAGACAAACAATCGATATCGAAATGGAACTAAAGAT
>JAYMFX010223110.1:0-10485 GCA_036784945.1 Monocelis spectator | reverse complement strand
ATTAATAGTCGAGCTTATATTGACTATAACAGAGTTGCTCTTATTAATAGTCGAGCTTATATTGACTATAACAGAGTTGCTCTTATTAATAGTCGAGCTTATATTGACTATAACAGAGTCGCTCTTATTAATGGTCGATCTTATTGACTATAACAGAGTCGTGAATAGTGAAAAGGAATCTGTTTATTTGATGACCCATATCATTTAAATCATTTACTTTGCTTTCTTTATAAAACGAAATGTTATAGACGACAACATTGTGAGAAAGTAAGAACTCCCAAATAATCAAATTGGTTGTTTGTACCTATAAATCATCTATAAGTATGCATATTATTAAGCATTATCATTATCATCTTCATCTACACAACACTCATACCAAATTGTTCACTGAGAAAGTTTCAAGTATAGCTAACTGTGCAACATCATGACAATTTAAAGCAATGCTTATTACCTATTATGATAAGTAGAAGAACCAGTGAACATATTAAGAACTTCTCGAAGAGAATGAATTGGTGAGAATAGTAGTATAAAGCAGTTAGCATATTGATTTCGACAGTTCTCAATCATCAGCATTTAAATCTGTACTCAAGCGTCTACCTTACTTATTGTTTCCATCTCTTTCTTTCTTGGTGCAGCCTTGATTACAACGTCAATGATTAGAACGACAGAGGTTGGTGCATAACGACGGCGGCTGTTTTGACGGAAGAGAGCGTTCTTCTCTCACTAAAAGAAAAATCCTATAAAAGAGAATTCAACACAATTCGTTGCTGCACGACAGTAGAGAGAGCACAATTAGTGATAACTTGATTACTTCATTTATAAACTCCACTCAACCGCAATCCATTGCCAAAACATGTGTAAATCAATCAAATCAGTTATGCCACTTGCTTCGACAGTGTACTACATTCGTTAATTGAGCAAATTATTAAATGCCGTTAAAAAATCAAAAGAGTATACCATCCCCTGAGGATGAAGAAGCTAGAGAACTGCTTGATAAATGCAATGTGGAAAATTTCATGAAATATTATGAAGAGCATAAAGGTGAAATTAAAATCAATATTCAATTTCCAACGGAGCGTAACATTACTTATCCAATATTACTAGCCCAGGCTTATCGCAAGTTAGACCAGCCGCATGGACCGATAGTTGACGACGCACTATTTACAGAGTGTTTACATTTCTTGGTGAATCACGGAGCGAATATAAATGCTTGCGACGACGATAAGCGTTCGATTGCGCATTGGTGTGTCATGATGAAAACTTATTCATTGCTGAAAGATGCATTAAAATGTGGCTGCAATCCACTCCTACAGGACAATGAAGGACAAACGATAGTGCACCTTGCCATTAGACTAAAGTGTTTAAGATCTTTAGAAATTATACATCAAAGTACATCGTCCGAACAGGTGTTCGAGGAGCCGTCAGTTTGCTCGGGAGCTACGCCTTTAATATATGCCGCTCAAATAGGAGAGCTAGAAGTTGTTAAAAAGCTCTGCTATATGAACGTTGTTAATGTGAACTTACAAGAAAAGAACAAATACAAAAGGACCGCCTTACATTACGCTCTTTTTACCAATCGTGCCGATATTTTTGAAATTCTTCTTAAAAATGGTGCTAGCATGAATTTACCAGATTATGCCAATAAAACAGTCGTCGATCGATTGGAGAATTGTGCTAATGAACAATTCATTCAATTAACTGACTGGTATTCACAGAGAGAGGAATTTAAGAAAAGCGACACTGTTGCGCATGGTATAACTCCATTGATGGACGCTTGCCAAAATGATGACCACGACAGGGTAAAGAAATTACTGGAAGATGTCAGTACTGACACTGAAGCCACCGATGAGGACAATCGAACAGCTTTGCATTTGTGCGCAGAGCATAAAGATACGCACTGCGCCGCAGCGCTGTTAGGAAAAAATCCCGATTTAATCAACCGTGCCGATCGTAAAGGATTTACGGCTTTACATTTAGCAACAGTGGCTGGCAATACGGAGCTCATGACCTTATTGATTAAAAAGGATGCGGAAATTAATTGCACCGATGAGGAAGGTCACACATGTCTACATTGGGCGGTGGTATGCTGCCAGATAGACGCGGCAACTTTATTACTTAAAAGCAAAGCTAATTCCTCAATCGCGGAC
The DNA here is from genome assembly GCA_036784945.1 of Monocelis spectator. Classification (NCBI taxonomy): domain Eukaryota; kingdom Metazoa; phylum Platyhelminthes; order Proseriata; family Monocelididae; genus Monocelis; species Monocelis spectator. Next base: position 8,338 of record JAYMFX010223110.1, on the reverse strand, counting down.
AAATTAGGAGCTTACCCATTACACTATGCGACGCAAGCATTTATGAATAAAAACGGGGATGTCTTCGGTAAAGAATTGTTAGAGAGACTATTATCTCATACCAAGGCGATCGACTGTGAAGATAGTGACAAAAGAACTCCATTACTTTGGGCGGCTAGTCTGGGCGCTGAAGAATGCTGTAGAATATTATTGAATAAGAATGCGAGTGTTACACACACCGACAACGATGGATTGACTGTTCTTCATTGTGCAGCTAGTAAAGGACAGCATGGTGTTGTGAAATTATTACTCTCGGATAAAAGAGTAAACATCGACTGGGCTGATAAAAATGGTTGCACAGCCCTATTTTACGCGGTGACCCTAAAACAAACTGACATAGTTAAATTACTTTTAGAGGAAAAGTGTAACGTTAATCAGCAAGATAATAGGGGAAGAACCGTGATGCATTGCGCTGCCGTTAAAGGTCACGCAGATTTGATAAAGATTCTGAAGAAGAGTGGCGGAAATTTGTGGACCAAAAATGACAGAGGTAGCTTTCCTTTACACGAGGCTTGTGAAATCGGAAAAATAGACGTTGTTAAGAGTATTTTGGACAGTTCATCTCAAGAAGAGATTCCTGGGTATATCAATGAATACAATACTCAGGGATATACAAGCTTGCATTTAGCAGCAATGAATGGAAACACAGAACTGTGTGACGTTTTATTAGTCAACGGTGCAAAGATAAATGCACTCACCCATTGCAAATCTAAAAGACAAAGGAATAAAACCCCAATGGATTTGGCAAGTAATGATGACTGTAAAGATATGCTTGAATTTAAAGGAGCAGAGAGTGGAGAAAAGATCATTAAAACTGAGGGTGGTTATGAAGTTGACGCACTATCAGATAAAGACAGTGACCAAGAAGTTATTGAGCCAGAAAGTCTTCCGAAAGATGAAAACAATGCATCTGCTCTTGAAGGGGTTATTGGACCTAACTTATTACTTCCTCAAGAGAGTATGGATGAGTCCAGTGGACGAGCAACGCCACAACGAAAGGTTAGCACTGGCTCGCAACGAAAGCAATCAACGACGAAGCCAATGATACCGCAAGAATCAACTAATAAGAGTGATACTCAACTAAAGTCAGCTCCAGTTTCGCCAAAAAAAGTAATAGCCAAATCAAGTCCAAGTAAACTTTCATCAAAGTCTGAACAAAACATGAGTTCAAATAAAAAAAATAGCAAGTCCTTATCCGGGCAGCAAGAAAGCAAAGAAAAGCTACAAAGAAAAGAGAACACACCCACAGTAAATAAGGAAAGCCCTACAAGATCAACATCTCAACTATCTCCGGTAAAACCAAATTTAAACAGTCCACAAGTTGCCACAGATTCTTTCAAAGAATCTCCAGAGCACCACCGAGGAATACCGATGGTGTTAATAGAAACTGAAGATGAAGATACAAACGGATACGAATATCCTGACCGTATAGCGTCAAATAAAAAATCTCCTAATGAGAGAAATGGAAAGCCCCAGAAAGGTCGACACAACAATACGAATACGCCAAAAAGTAGATCTGCCGAACGTAATAGTCGTTTTCCTCCGATTAAGTCTCAATCCCAAAAGTCAATAAATGGTTCAAGAGTTCCGAGCGTTAATCCTTCCCCGCAACAAATAAAAAACCAACACAATCAAAGTCAAATGCCATCCGGCACTCACTCTTCAAATAGCAGTCTTTATAATTTGCAGTATAGAAATTATATGTCAAATAGTACAACAAGTTTGGATCAGCAAGCAACAAAAAATAGAAATAAAAATGGTTCCATTGCTCAGCGTATTGCTGAAAGTGTTCATCAATTTGAAACAGTTCGTACTACCATGAGAGAAATGGCCAAAATAAAGCGCAGTCAAGCTCTTAATGGTCACATCTCTGATAAAGCATTATTGGATTCACTTCGAATGGAATATCAAAGAAATTATTTTTATCAGCAAGAGCAATCCAAATCATCAACGACTGGAACATCACGCAGCAGTGAAACTAGCTCAGTAACGACAGAGAGCTCCAGGACAACTGCTTCGGATTATTCTAAAGGAAAAGGTTCACCAACGAAGCTTTTAGATGAAGACCTTGAGAAGAAATTACGAGAAACTCGTAAATTATATGAAAACGTTCAAATGGAAGCTGACAAAACCTTACGTGAAGCTCGACGGGTAAATAATGAATTGTGTGACGACCTTCAGAAAAAACGTATCGCCGTTTACATAAACAATGTCAACGCAAATCGTACAGCCACAACAAAACATCCTCATCAGCGTCCACTAAATGCTGTCATATCGTCAACTATTCGACAGAACCGGATTCAAAAGGCGTATCATTCACCCATGGGATCTACCGTGTCATCTTCCTCCTCAAATTCTTCACCTACAAACACAAAATCGAAGCAAACGAAGACCCAAAATGGTAATAAATTATGAACTATTCTTCCATGATTTAAAATATTTTATCCTCATTCCTCAGAGGAATTATGTACTAATGATATGAACATTAGAACGACAGTTTCTATAATATTACTACTCCCAGACAGACCTTTTTCTAAACTTTCGCATTCGACCACTTGTATTCATTTGTATATTTTGTTTAAAATTCACTAATCACAGTACCTCTAGTATATTCCATTTAATTAATTAACATGCAAATTACAGACAAATTACAGACAAATCTTATACACAGATTATAAAAGAGAGATTGTTTTTTTTATCATTGAACTGATATCATATTTTAAGTGATCATCAGAATTGATCAATTATCTGAACAGTAAGATAACAGAATATTAAATTGTATTTGTTTTTATGTTTGGTATTTAATGTGGACTTAAATTTCAGATTGCCTTTATGCATGAGATATCAGAGATATCATTTTATTAGTATCAGTTATAGGTCACCATAAATACTTAAGTTTGTACTAAACCAAAAATGTTGAATAAAAATCTATGTCAATGTACCATGAAATCGAACAGTACCTACCTACTCCTAAATTCTGGGGTCGATTTTATAAATTTTTACATTTTTAGAATTCTCTCTTTATGCATTTTTAAAGAATGAGAGTATCATTAAAAAATCAGTCTTGGAACGGCCGTTCATCATTATGATTTTATTAAAGATGTAGAAATTATTCTACCGTGGTGTAAGAAAAAATAAACAGTTTTTTTATTCAACATATCTTTATCTTTCCTTTGGAAATTTAACAAATGCAAGGATTTGTGTAATATGCAATTTTATGTCAATTATCTACCAAATTGTTGATGTTACTTACAATTTTATGTTGAAATGAGGAGTCTCATAAATCATTTACACCTTCACTGAGGTATCAACATCATGCTGATTTTATCAAGAAATTTTCAAGCATGTGATTCATATTCTTCTTTTACAATAATCTAAAATTGATTTCTTTAAAGTTCAAATGTTTACTTGGACTAAAGATTAAGAAATTGTGGTGTTATTTAATTAAAAATGACCATATTTTATAGTACTACCACATAATCTCAGAAAGAAACTATTTTTTCATCAATGTATATCAATGTAAAATTTAAAACTGTTTATACCTACATGTGAATTCTCTACCAAATAAAACTTTCATGAAACTGAATCCTTGTAGAGTTTTTACATAATGTGTAAATTACTCGCTGCTGTGATATTTTTATACAACAATTTTATTGGCACGAATTGTGAGAAGATGAATGTACATAGTTGGTTTATTTTTATACTTTTATAATCAATAATAGATTACTGACAACTTATAACTTTATAGGTTAAAGATGGCACAATTTCATATTTTCAATAAAATTAAAACTTCATCATTAAACTTTATTTCTTAATTCAAATAATTATTACCTCATTCAATAGCTTATAGTTTATAGTTTGCAGCAAATATAGGTTTTACGAAAGTAGAAATTATATTTCCTTCCTGAGAGGACTTAAATGAACTTTGAATAAAGTAACACAATGTATTTGTAAAGTTACCATACTAATTAATATTAATAACAACAATATTAATGTTTCCCGCATGACTTACCTACATATTTTATAGTTTATTCAACTTGTGTTCTTTACAGTATGACTGTTAATGTGACCCTCCAATTCTATGAAAATATATATAGTCTACAGTCCTGAAATAACGAGTCATAATATCATAACATCTTCGGAAATCGAAAATACGCTGATATATAGACGTCTGACATAATGTCAAATTATTTTAACATCAAAAATGTAAAATAGTTCAGGTAAAAAACACTGGTCGATACACTGAAAAAAATGTGTCAATTGACACAAAAAATGTGTCCAAAAACTGTAGCGAGTGGGACACACTTTAGTGTGTCAATTGACACAGTCATACGACACACCAATAGCATGTCAGATGGCACACTAAAGTGTGTCCGTCTCGCTACAGTTTTTGGAAACACTAAAATGTGTCACACACTATCTGACACATACTCTTATTTACTGTTTCGCAAGCTTTTTACTATAATAAAATAGAAACTATACCATTTATATTGAACTTTCTTGTACATGTACTGATATTATCAGTAAATCAATTCAGCTTTCGTCTGAATTCCACTCTCATCTTCAACACTAAACCCAACGATAATACTCAATGTATTGGCATTTGAGTTATAATCAGACTTGTGACCATACTGTGAAGCTTCTTATAGTGACCTAACACGAGGGGTGTAAGCAGAGATCCTAACAGGTGAACGTCTGCAGGAGGAGTATGGAGAGGATCTCATGTTGACAGATAGTTATAAAGCTTGTGATGTTGATATATTTGGTTTGTCACCAATAATCATATAAAACTCTTTTTTTAACTATAAAAGCTTTTAGGCACATAAAAAAACAAGGAAGGAATAAGTGAATCTACTTCTAACATGTGAAGGATTAATTATCTAGAAAACAACTGATGTCTGACAACCAGACCTTTTAAGAAAGATGATGTGAATGCGTGTGGGATATATTGAGTGGGAAGTTAGTTTTTAATAGTTTTCAAAAGGCATCTTGATTTCAAGTTAAGAATCTAATGGGGAGATATTTACTTAGGATTGCAGTTTAAGTTTTATACTTCTCATTTCGAGAGAGACTAGAGACAATGCAAGGCGCTTACATAATATACACAAACCACTCGCGAATTCAATGATTCCACACCAAAAAACATCAACTTGTATTAAAGCAAATTTCTCTTCAAGCTGAAGCAATTGAGCAACAAGCACACAAGAAGTTTGAATAAATATTAACAGTTTGTAACCAGGAGCATGTCTCGCTGTTTAGATAGTGGCAGTTCATTGCGCGTCCTCTACATATAGCCGCTATTTAGTGAACAGTGCGAGTCTACTATACCCGTGGCGTCACGTAGTCAAGGTAACTCAAATACAGATATGGTTTGAAAAGATTGTTTTCACGATTTATTCACGTGAAACAATAGATATGCATCACTTTCAAAGGCAGCATTACAACAATAGTAGTATTTAGTGCCCATTTTCATGAAATTTATCATTTGATTATAAATCCAGCGCAGATATATTACTATACTTACTAATAATATTGGACAATTATTTATTCTTTATTAATTTCATATTGCAACAATCTAATTGACTCCGATCATTTTTAATTAAGGCAGAGATAATGCAAATAAGGCACGAAGAGGTGGGTTACATCTCAGTTGACAATTGGAGAAAGTGATGTGGTGGTAGGTAGGTAGGAGTTGCGATTGTTATGAGCAGCAGGAAACAACAATTAATTAATAAATTAATCAGTCTCACTTCCCCTAACAATGAAATCACTTCTAATCAACAATGAAAGCAAGCTAAAATAGATCAACTATGCACGCAATCAATAAAGGTGCCTAACAACAGACTGGATGGGACTCATATAATCCAGTTATCCAGTTGACTTTATGTTTTATTATTTGTTCTATAGCGCTGTCCGCCTTAATTCGCTACTTTTTTTATTCTCTCTTGTAACTGTAATCTCATTTAGGTAGTTATTTATATGGTAATAATTTGCCATTATGTCAGACTGTTTAAATGTGCTTTACACAAAAAGCTTTTTGATTTGATCATTCTAAGGAACATGTCAATACAAAATCATTATATCATATCGTATCTGATTCAAACTATACCTACACATGTGAAACTCTATCTTTAATTTTAATCCATAGAGATGTAATGAATACAAGATGATCTATTGTATAGAGTGCTGATCTGATTCTCATTGAGGGGACAATTAAAAACATGTCAGCTGAAAGCAGGCGAGCTGAATCGCGAGTTTCATTCGTGATTAGAAGTCAGGCATTACTTCTTAGCAAATCACAGTTGAGTATACCTATTCGTTGATGATTTGGCTGCAGAATTTGATCTCTATATGTTTCAATCATGATCCTTTATATTTAAAGTCACCAAATCCTCTAAATTGAAAGCTCATTTTTATCAGGTATAATATAATATATATAATAATTTGATACTTTATTTTAATTTGTCAGGTTAGATATATTTTCAGAATTGTGTTCTGACAGAAAATTATGCGCTTTTGAGTCAGTCAGAGTTAATAAATATTAGTGGATTTCAGATTCTTTTATAATCTATATCGCAGTTAGGATATAAGTTAAGTGGCAATGTTTTATTTTCGATGTCCTGTGAATATTATATTACGTGTAAACATTTCCGAGTGATTTTTAAAACCCCATCGATATTCTATTACAAATAAAAATTTAAAACGAATACTTTTCGAAATGTCCTAAAAGTAAACAAAAATTATCATTCACAATCACGTAAAGGAGGGGTTAACGCTCATGCCATAGCTAACTGCGCAAACAGACTTGTACATGCCAACTGTCCAGATTTATTTGTGCGTGTGAACAAATAAACTTGGTGTGTGAAACCCACATAGTCAGATGTAATTCAGTTATTATGGGGATATATATATATATATCCACTCTATAGAGTGGCAGTCTAAATGAGATTGTGGAGACAAATTGAAAATCAAATTCTGCAGACAAATCATCAACAAATACTCAACTGTGATTCGCTAAGAAGTACCTAATGGCTGACTTCTAATCACGAATGAAACTCGCGATTCAGCTCGCCAACCTGCAGCTGCTATGTTTCTAATTATCCCCTCAATGAGAATGAAATGAGCACTCTATAGATCACCTTGTATTCATTACATCTCTATGGTGCAACCCTGAAAATTGGGCTTGACTTAAATCAGGCGGTGACTGAAAATTTAACTGATGCTGGGGCAAACTAGTGGTACAAGCCAGCTACACAAATTTATGTGAGCTTATGCAAACGACTCCAGCAATAACAGGTTTGTGGCGCAAACAGCGTTCACAGGTGCGAACTTATAGCTAAATTTTCAGGGTTGCACTTTGAATTCGCGGTCTATATATCAAAATAATAATTACAACAAAAACGACCTCAATCTAAACGCCCAATTCCATAGAAATCGATGGTTACTTTACCGGTCGTACATAGATGAGCATCTCGGTTGGTAGAGATATTTGTCCATATTTGTACTAATTGTAAGTATTAAATTTACGTCATATACCCCTCCATTCCCCATTCTGGAGTATTTTTTTTTTTTAAATAAAACGCTTTATTTATTTATAGTATGAATACTTACTGTATTTCTGGTGTTATTTTCTTATTTTATGTTAAATAGGTCAGGATAAGTGAGATTTTTTACGAAACACTAGAATTTTCAATTGAAGGAAAGATTATATTTTCTGATTATTTCATACATATATAATAAGTTTGTGTTCCTCTACAGACATCTAGCAAACATTTTTAACTAGAAATGATAAATGCTACTAAAAATGAACACAAAATGAGGAAGTTGGAAATACAATTTATTTTACAATTGAATTCAAAGTAAGATGTAAAAACAAATGATCAAAATAATGGAAGCATCATTGGATTTATTAAATGGGTCAATGGGTCAAAATTAAAATGGGTCAATATGGAAATCAATTTAAAATGCCTACATATAAATGAAATGGAGAGAAAGAATTGGATATCCACAAAGACTCAAATGTAAAAGAGAGCCGGATAATCTGACTAATGTATACACACAACTCATTACTCTCAATGAAATAGATTATTATAAAATTAAAATAACTTAAATATATATGTAAGAGTATACAACAGGAAATTAAGGCGAGCATTTGATTCTAGTAGGTAATATAGTGTCCTAACAACTCATCCTTATGTAATATAGTGTCCTAACAACTCCTCCTTATGTACTATAGTGTCCTAACCACGCCTCCTTATGTACTATAGTGTCCTAACAACTCCTCCTTATGTACTATAGT
>JAYMFX010223088.1:0-10490 GCA_036784945.1 Monocelis spectator | reverse complement strand
AAGAAGGATCTCAACCCGATACAGACTGTTTCAACCTTATTAGGCATCATCAGTCGGATATAGAGATATCCCCCTCCGTGTGTGCTTATTTGTGCGTGTGAACAGAAGCTTGAGGTGTGCTGTGCAACCCTGAAAATTGGGCTTTAATCTAAATTTAACTGATGCTGGCGCAAAATTCAGCTAAATTTGAACGCTGTTTGCACAAACTGTTATTACTTGAGCCAGTTATTCCATAGAGATCGGACTTTCTTTCTTTTCATGTTCTCTGTAATAAAAATAGTGTGTTGCACACACCTCAAGCCTTTGTTCACACGCACAAATAAATCTGTGCAGTTGGTCTGTACAAGTCAGTTTACGCAGTATTACATGAGTCTGTAAACCCATCTTAAGTAAGGAGGGTGAATTTATGTGAATTACCTCGCTATAGAGCAAGCCTCTTCCTCACGAGTGGCATCCACGATGTAGCTTTGACCAATCTAGACAAATCAACAGCATGATTAGTACTATAATAGCTATAATTGAAGCAGGTACATTAATATCACAATAATATGAGACAAATTATTCTAAACTGCATCATGGGAGTACTACAACTATTTATGTATGAGTTTACTTTGTGCAATGTGAGAAATACTGATAGTCGAGAGACATCGAGCATTCCGAATGTCTTAGTTTCAGCAGATTCGTTTCGACCAATATTCAACTCTACGTGACCTTCTCCATGAATTACTGACACAGAAGGAAGCCTACAATAAACAGGTTAGTAAACTTTGTAAAGTTAACTTAAAAAATTTAGTGGGATTTGGGAATCATCTTAGATACAATTCTAATACATATAAATAACTGACATTGTAAACAGAAATGGAAATTTTGATTTAACTCTCAAAATGAAATCTTATATTTACGATTTTCATAAATAAATTTCCATTTATGAAATTACATAGTTCAAACCATAGAGTAATAATATAGTACTGCGTACTAAGAGTAGCCACACATCGATGGTTTGGTGTCTGGTTTAGTGCCAACAGCGCTATCATTTCCTATCTCTGCCATTACAAAACTACCTATTACAAAGTGACGTCACTTCTGAACGCCTGATTTGATTTTAATAATTCTCATATCGTTAGAAAGTGCTCTTTTAGGATTTGCTTTCAATGAAAAAGATATTAAAATCAGACCAATGGTTTAGGAGTGACGTCAATTTGTAATTCGTCATTTCATAATGGCGGAGATAGGAAATTGCTCGTTCTGTTGGCACCAAATCAGCAATATGCGTTTCTGTATTTTAGAGAGTGAGTACTCTTAGTATCATTACTCTATGGTTGTAATCATTAGGTACTCTATGGTTCAAACAAAAAATAATGATTACTATAAAAATTATTTACTTTTTAGAAAGGTCTCTTCAGGCATTTTTATTATCTAACCTATCACCAATCACTCAGTAGTAAATGTAACAAGGACAATGATAATAAGCAAACCAACCCCAAAAATGGTCAACATGAATATAAGATTTCAATTGATATTTTTTTTACTAATAATGATTCTAACATGAAAATAACTATTTACATATAATACAAAATACTTTACTTGGTGTTCATTAACGCAGCCTTAATTGCAATAGAAGCGGCATCTAGAATGTTCCCACCACTTTCTAACAACTGAAACAAAACAAAAAATGACTATTTTTAGGTATTGAATTCTGAAATAAAATGGATTGGATAATTTTGTTAGCCCTTAAAGTAATAATAAATGATGCACACCAAACTTTAACTACATATTATATTTATGTATAACACAGCCTTACCAATACATCAATGTACAGAATCCAGCAATGCCTGTTCTTAACCAAACACAAGGATTTTAAATCTAGAGAAGATTCAGTAAAACAGGATAATAGACTGGCTTTTAAGCTGTCTGCAATTTCATCACCACTGCGACCTTCAAAAGTGGGAGTAGCAGTAGAAGAACTAAAATAATAAAGCAATTTGACCTAAATCATATAGGAAATGGTATAAAAAAAAACAAGAATATTCTTAAGTATGTAATATAATTTACCAGTCAACATTCAACTCTATTCGGCCTTCACTTTCATGCTGAGGTAGTGGAGTTCCCATTTCAGCTTTAACACTTGCAATAATGAATGTATCTCCCTATAACAATAAAATAAATATTATATAAAGTGACAGCAAATCTAACATTTTATTGGTTGATCTCATAACCTTGAGTGATTAATCCATTATTTGTCATATACTGACAAATCGCAGAAATATATTTAGAGGAACTTGATATTTAAATTTATAGTGTAGTCAAATTGATTACAAGCTGTTATGACACGACATATTAAACATATTCTTGAGGTTTGATTTATTCAATATTGGAATAAGTTTACAATAATATGATTCTAGATAATATAGTGAAACCTTTATACTTACAAAATGTGTTTATTTATCAAACAAACATGAAGAATATTACTTTTTAACTATAGTTTAAACTAAACATATATGCAAGAGTTTTGCTTTCATTGCAGATGGTAATTTCTAAGACATTTGTGCTATGTATGAATTTATGTGCTTATGCAAATAGTAAAATATGTATGTGTAATAAATAAATAACATATGCATAATGATTTTTACTTATAATATTTAATCAAAGAACTATATTTAATACAAAAAAAGAAACCTCAAATAAACTTTAAAAGACAAATCTACCAATGAACTTTTATTCTATAGATATTTATTTTAGTTTTTAATTATTTATGTATTTTAAATGCACCTTTGACACCATTTTTGAAATGATATAATTGATTTATCAGTCATTCTATCACCTAAATTTTCAAATGCTTATAAAATCATTGTTATTGAATCTACATACCTTGAATTTATAGTAAATAATTATAAATTGAAAATTTACCAGTCTAATAGCAGAAGATCCATTAGTGTGGGACAAGATCCCAGTTTCTAATTCCATAGGTCGAAAATCTGAGCATGTTCTCCCATCAGTTCTTGTATTTTCCTAAATCCAATAAAAATTAAGTAACATGAAATGTGTGCATATTAATAGATACAATTGAGGAATTATATGACCTGACTATAATAGATATTTTGTGTCAATTAACATCCTCAATAAATATCAGAATTCTAAATATTCTAATGAGTAATTTCAATTCTATGAATAAGTAAGTAAATATGGTAATATTTCATGAATTAATTTAAGAGATTCAAATATAGGACATTGTCAAATTTTATTACCAAGCATAATTTTTTATTGATGAATCAAGTGGTAATCCATCGACCATCCAATGTAAAGTGACTTGCTTGATACAATAAATTCTTGATAATTTATGATTTTCATATTTATAATTTATTGCATATATGTTACATTCATAATAGTATTTTCGAAAGCTTTTTAGTAGAATATAATTTATCATAAGCATACTTGAACACCCTGCGTTATAAAAAACTTTTCCGAATCGCTAATTTGTAAAGTATCCATGTGAATTCAAATACAAATATTTACATTTAATTTATTCGTTATTTAAATAAGTATTAGATTTTTCTATTATAGGTGTATATTTTTGTATACTTATACAAAGATTTTTTAATTATTATCTCTTTAAGGAATGTCTAAATGCAAGTAAAAAAACATTTAATGTTGATTGTTTCATTAAAATCATATTTATTTTTATTGTATACAGCAGCTGAGTTGATATACATATTGATTTTTTCAATCTTTAATAATTCTGACTTTTGTATCAAAAAATATAAGTCCGCGTTTTTTAACTATCTGGCAACCAAAGAAATTCATGTGGCTTTGTGAAAATATTTTGCGTAACATTTTAAACTAAAATTTCTATTGAATGTTTAAAAATATCATCATTTTGATTTTTAATTTTAATTTCAACCCATGTGGCTCGATTTTTTAACATGATTAGAACAATAAATGCTCTAATATATAATTGTTTTTAGCTTACTTATTATGTTAAATAAATTTGATAAATTATTTTCCATATATATATACATCAATTTTTTTCAAATTTTTTTTCTGGCTTTAATCATTGTAACAATTTTTATTGTGAGTTGAAATACTATCAAATGTATTTTTTACATTGAGATTTAATAATAATGTTCCTGAATAATACTCTACAATCTACATAATAATTATAAGCCAGTAAAAGCGATTGACAGGATATATATGGTAATATAAGTTCAATTTAATACCACCATGGTATAATAGTTAAACTATTTGTTACAAACTATTTATTTATATATTGATTCATGTAATACAGTATAATCCCGTTATAACGTACAACAAGGGACTTCAAAATATGTACGTTATATCCAGGGTAATATTTTTGGATGATATAGTATAGCTACCTATAGCTACGATTAAATCTTTTGAGTTTCTTTTACATACATATTATATACTTGCAATTTTATCAAGGTCTTCTGGGGAATATTTATTACTATATTATATACTTAAATAAACGTGTATTCTATAATAAAGAAAAATTAAGAGAGAAAATAACTTTCAAATACATGTATGCAATAAATATGTACATTTATATACAATAAATTACTACTTGGGAAGAACATTAAAAAATGAATCCACTTTTGTTTGTACAACAGTATTTATTTGGTGTCATTGAATAGTAGTATCAAGTTTTGAAATTATGGAAAATATTTCATAATGTAGGTGGCTCCCTCCTACATAAACAAAAAAATAATTCCAACTTCTATGGTGAATACGTGTGTTAAGTTGGTTTCCATATTTATGGATTTAGGGTCAATAGGACTTTTAAGTGACCCTCTAATTCTATGGAATATGACTTCCCTTGGATACATACAGAGATTATGTAGTATCCAAGGGAAGTCTAAATTTCCATAGAATTGGAGGGTCACTTAACAGTGCCATTTAGATAAAGACTTAAATACAAAGACTATGAATTAGTACATATATTGCTGTTATAAAGCCCTTGATTTTTGTTTATAAAAATGGTCTCTACCCAAATTCTATTTCTATTAAAAATACTTAACACGCTTATTGGCCCCATTACATTGATTTCAATGATATTCAACTTCAAATTCCACGTTGCAAGCAGTGTGAATTCAAAACAGTCAGTTAGAGCTACATTAGAAGATTATGTAGTTAAAATTTACAGTCTATAATTTAAAGAATGTCTGTTATATCCAGGGTAAATTTCTCCATGGGTCCTAATCATGTGTACGTTATATCCATGTACGTTATAACCAGGGTATTATGCATAAATAGATAGGGATTTTTTTCGGGACTAAGAGGTGTGTACATTATAACCGAATGTACGCTATAACGGGATTATACTGTATGTCATAAAATAATAGACCCCTTTTATCATGCTTCTGTAATACTAATAGATTGAGTTTAGCATTGAAAATTCAAAACAAAAGTTGATTTAAAATGAAACAAATATATAAACAATTAGTTTTACAAAAATAATGACTCATAAACTTGTGAACATAACTTGGAAACAAGTCATTTGAAATACCAGACATTTTTAATATGTTGAATATATAATATATATAAAAATGCCTGCATAGCATTTTTGCATTCATTGTTAGGATTGACAACATTCTGCTCTATGCAGCTAGGTACTCGTAACATAATTTGCCACTGGTACCACTATAATTATAATTGCAGTGTAAGGTGAGGTTATAATATGTAACTCAAAGATAACTATAGTTATCTAACTAATATAAAGCAATGAGTAATAAACTATGTATGAAAAAGGTCATGACTAATTTGTTAAGAGCATTAATCTAATTTAACTTACCTCTTATAATTGATTATTATTGTCTGAACTTAAAGCCATAATAAATTTATTCATCAAAGGTTTGCCAAACAAAAATAATTTTCCCTATTTGATTTATGTCATTTGATTTTCTTTTATTTGGAACAAAATTAACCTAGTCTCTACACTGATTTATAGAAAAAATTACATTTTCATTCATCTGAAATGCTTCTAAAAATATCCCAAAAAAGGTTATTGAACAAGTCAAGATCATTGCTGCTATGGAAAAAGACCCATTTTTCATGTTAGATGACTGCTTGTTTATGACACTATAATGCAAAATAATAAATTAAAGTCGTCTAATGCCTAAATTAAATAATTTGATTATACATCTGCAATTTTTTTAATATAATTTTAAATATGAGATCCGTGTCATTTTAGGTATCTAAAAAGATGATGCATGATCTCATGAGACATGAAGCTCCTGTAGATTATCCAAGAAGACGTGTTCAATCAGTTTTCATCCCATCATCCTCATCTTTTATTAACCCAAATAATCCTCTAATAATGAATAATTTTGCAATCATGAATAGATCATATGCTGATATCCCTCCAAATCAATCCAAAGAGTCTGTACCACAGGGTCATCTATTACCTCTTCCTACTGCTAAATCTAAAGAAGGTTTTATAAGAAAGTTAAGAAAAGCTTTTTCTTTTGGAAATACTAATAATTCAACTGATAAAAAGAAAACAAATGAACGAGTTACAACTAAACACGCTAGCAATAACTTGGAACATATTCCTAATGCTGCATCATGTAAACCAATTCCTTATGAAGATGGTACATATCTTTTACCCAGAAAATTGTCTGACAGTGCATCTTTCAATTCATCGGGCTTACATTTAAATGCCAATGCATTAATGCAAAGATCTTTTTGTCTTCCATCAACGTCCATTGCTCCACCACCAGATGCAGTCAGTGTACAACAGTCTTCAACGCACTACAACACACTTGGTAGCAGTCATCCTAGCTCCAGCAGTTGCAGTGAGCATCACCGACTCACACCAGACATCACAAATACAACCAATGCCAGTGATAGTGATGCTTCTATTTCAGTCTTAGCTAATCAATCGCTCATGAATTTTTTTTTGAGGCCTCCACCACCAAGGTATTGGCTTTTATCTGGGTTTGGTTGGTATTGGGGCCCAATTACCCACCAGGAAGCCATTGATCGCCTATCAGTATGTAGGTCTGCCACATTCCTTATTCGGGACAGTCAGAATGAATGGGGAAAATTTACTTTAAGCTACAAGACTAAAACCGGTATTGTTCTTCATCATCGAATCTCGTTTCACAAAGGACGTTATTTTCTAGTTCAAGGTGAAGATTTCACCTCTTTGCCTGACTTGGTTGATCACGTTGTCAAATGCTCTAATGAGAGGGGCATTTATTGTTTGTCACGTGATGTTAAAGTGTGGCAACGAGAAGGATGTCCTGTTTCATTGTTGTACCCTTTAGATCGTTTTCAAGAAGTGCAGTCATTAAAGTGAGTGAAAAATCACCCATTATAATCAAATAAAGATTTAGATTCAAATAGCTGTGCAATATGATAATTAGTAGTTAATCTCTTAATTGAAAGTCTCATTTAGCTTAGCCAATGAAAACACAATTAGCTAAATTTTAATAGTAACGATAGCTAGTAAACATTGATATTTCATAGTAATTTCTATGATCTGTAACTACTCTTTCAGATATTTATGTCGGCTGTCAGTGCGCCAACATATTACTGATATCAACTACAATCAAGAGTTCAGCCGCCAAGCGTCTAGTGTTAGCTATCACAGTCATAATAAGCCTTTACTACGCTCAGTATCTGTTGATCAAAATATGGTCATGAGTAGATCAATTATTATGCCTCAATCCACCCGTCAAGATAATCCAGCGAATTCTCTAGCCATTGCGCAACAATTGGCGCTGCGCCATTCTCAGAGTAAACATTCTAGACTGTCCACTTGGCAGGTCCCACCAATGTCCAACTACCAATGCAATGCCGGCCAAGTCAAGCCGGTTGCTCATTTACGACGGTTTTCTAAGCAATGATAGGAAATTCCAATTCTATCCCCCCAAGATTATATTTATTCAGTTCTTCATTCTCTTTTCGAGTCATTCATTATCTCTGCATAGTCAACTCTCTCACACACACACACGTCAGTTTAATGTGACGCTAAGAGCCATAATTTGATTGGCGCTCTCTAAGTCAATTCTTTCATTCGAATGTTTCTTCTATATAACTGGAAAAATATTGCATTATAATTAAATGTTAGGATAAAATGTTTACAAAAAGGTTTTCAGAAAGTTTCAGCGGCATTTATTATAATATACAGCACAGCACAAGAGATGACAAAATATTTTCTTAATTCACACTGATTCATAATTTTGTTTTCGATACCTATCTACCATTTTCAGATGATCCATTGTATTGACGCATTTCTCCCGCTGCTATTATCTTCATTATAATAATTAGTCCATTCAAACATCCTTCTCTAATTATTAGAGAAGGATGTTAGGCGGTCTCTATTATTTGTTTCATTAGCGTATTATAGTTTCTGTATTTTTATCTAATTTTTTATTAACAAACTTTCTTTCGAATAAAACGGTGCTCAAATGAATGATGAATTTTATGGTTAATTTTAAAATAGCTGATCAAAGATCCATTTCAATTTATTCTCTAAACATTTTAATATATTGATTCAATTCCTTTGCTATCTGTACATACCTATTGATGGGTTATTTATTTGTTTTGTTTTTTCTTGACAAATTACAGTAATTTTTTTAGTTTATAGTCTATTCTCATTTTCCTAAATAGACTCATCTCCACATTTAGAGAGTGGTTGCTAAGGAACATTTCCAGTTCATTTCCAGTTTTTTGTTTCTTTTTGAATTTTGTTAATATATGTATGTGGTATGACGTATTGATTTACTGAATCGACTTTTCCAAAGAAAGCTCAATATAATATTGATTGTGAAGCATGTTTCTGTAGTTACATCACTCATCTATATCTTCCATGAATTACTACACAACTAACCAAAGACAAGTCAAATAAATGATTGACATCGAGATTTATTATTGTATTCTTTTTGACTGAAGATGTTTTTATTGTGAAGAAACTAGTCATATGTTTAATGTATGTACATATCATTGATTTTTCAGTTACTTTAAATTTAATGTTTTCTTTTTCAACTATATAACAGATATATAAAGATAGTTTTGATAACACTTTTGCAATCTCTATACAGCGCTATACAATATTTCATTCCCGAGAGTACATCGTCGGGATTTGAACTCTCGACCCAGTACTGCTTAAAATCTAAAAGTATTTTCTATGTCTGATTCAGCATCCAGTTGAATTAGCACACAGTATAAGAAGGCTTTCAAATTGTCATTCTTTCGTAGAGAGCGCTGGTCGAGTGGTTAGAACGCTTGACCACCAATCCAGGGGTCGAGAGTTCAAATCTCGGCGATGTACTCTCGGGATTGAAATATTGTATAGCGCTGTATAGAGATTGTAAAAGTATAATACACTATCTTAATATATGGTAAGTTAATCTAATGTTATTTATTATATCATACCTTATGAAGCTAAATGTTTGCTGTAGTTAATACAATTAGTTTTAATATTGAAATTCTTGTGATTTGTATTTAAAGTGATATATTCTGACAGTATTTTGATTGAGTAACGATATATAGATAAGTGCTAGTTGACAAATAACTAATCTAAGTGTTATTAAACATGACTAAATTATAGATTTTAGATTTTAATAGTTGCTTAGTTAAAAGCTGATGTTACTGTTATAAAGCTTTTTAATAATGACACTATGTCATAATCTGTTTTGTAAATAAGTTTTGCATATTTTGATTGTGGTCATAATTGTGAATTGATTTCTTTGTCCATTATCTTGTTATTCTGCATCCATCCAGTTGTAATCAAAGATTTTATATCTACTATATCATTTATTTGTATTAAATATTATTGTAAGCCATTGTTATCATTGTACACTATTAAGACACGACCATACCTCTGTAGATAAATGAGTTTGGATCAGTTTTTATTCTTTCTCTTATTCGAGTTGTATTATATCTTTGTTGCAATTTTCAATAATATATTCTTATAATTTGAAAACAATTTTACTTTTTTCAAAACAATTCAATTTAGAACAGACATATTTGTTTGGTACTCTATTTATATTGAAAGATTCATGCAATTATTGAGATAATAATCTGTCTTCAATGTGATGAATAGTTTTTTGATGATCCTTTTTTGTTTAATTTAAATTATTATCTATACTAAATTTATATTTTAGTATACTGTGAAGTATAAGGAAGAAAAGGGTAAGTTAGGGATTTTAATATTCTCCAAATATTATAAACTGTCACATATTTGAAGGATACTAAAATGCTATTATTCTCCCTGAAATAATTTAATGGAATGACTCCCTTCCATTTGATCAGTTGTATAAACAGAGACATTCAAATTTGACGCAGTTTAAATCAATAGATAGTAATAAATCAGAGAAATTATGTAGGTAATTGATAGAAACAGAGTGGCAAATTATTGTGGAGAAACTCAAAATTATACTGTATAGATGATTTGAGGCTGTGTTTAGAGTTTAACAATATTTGGAGCACTTCAGAGGAACTGATAACTGAAAGAGAGTTCACTTCAGAGG
>JAYMFX010223077.1:0-10490 GCA_036784945.1 Monocelis spectator | reverse complement strand
CTTGGCAACATCAGGAATAAGCTCGACACTTGGCAACAACAGGAATAAGAGCGACACTTGGCAACAACAGGAATAAGCTCGACACTTGGCAACATCAGGAATAAGAGCGACACTTGGCAACAACAGGAATAAGCTCGACACTTGGCAACATCAGGAATAAGCTCGACACTTGACAACAACAGGAATAGGCTCAAAAAGGAATTGGCTTGACTCTTGGCTTGGCATCAACGAGAATGTTGTCAAGTGAGGCTTTTTAAACATTGTAGTATTAATTACATTATAGTCTTTGTCAGTTTCATGTAGTTTCATAATTTATAAGTTTATAAGAATAAAGAGAAATAAATATATACGAATTTAACGAATCAGGCATCCATTGTTAAAACATTTCACCCGGTATAGCTATAATATACCAACTGTTTTGTTTTATTCATTAAATTGCATTCCTTTTGTCAACTTTAGGCGTGGTCGATATTTGATACCTTTATATAGGCTATTCATTCATTATTCAATATCATTCGTTACCCACATGATTGCTTATTTTAATTCATGGAATCGAATCTATAATGATTCTACAATAATTATCTACAATTCTATAATGACTTGTCCCAACCGAGATCATTAATAAGAACGACTATTAATAAGAGCGACTCCCTGGAGCGACTATTAATAAGAGTGATCCTTAATAAGAGCGATCATTGATAAGAGCGATCATTAATAAGAGCGATCATTGATAAGAGCGACCATTGATAAGAGCAACCATTGATAAGAGCGATCATTGATAAGAGCGATCATTAAAAAGAGCGACCATTAATAAGAGCGATCATTAATAAGAGCGACCATTGATAAGAGCGACCATTAATAAGAGCGACTCCCTGGAGCGACTATTAATAAGAGTGATCCTTAATAAGAGCGATCATTGATAAGAGCGATCATTAATAAGAGCGATCATTGATAAGAGCGACCATTGATAAGAGCAACCATTGATAAGAGCGATCATTGATAAGAGCGATCATTAAAAAGAGCGACCATTAATAAGAGCGATCATTAATAAGAGCGACCATTGATAAGAGCGACCATTGATAAGAGCGACCATTGATGAGAGCGACCATTGATAAGAGCGACCATTTATAAAAGCGACATTAACAAGAGCGACCATTATAATAAGAGCAACTATTGATTAAAAAGAGCTCCAATTTGCTCCACAACATTCTCTTTGAAAGTTAGTCATCTACTAAGTACAACGAAAAAGTGTACTTAAATAAATTAATTAGGAAAACTTCAGTATTTTATGAAAAATAAAAGCAAAATCGCTCAGAATATTATAGATTGCTATTCTGTAAATTGGTGAATTAGAAGCATCTGAATTTGCTATTTATTTATCCACGTGTTTATATATCAGTGTTTGGGACCACGTCAATAGCTGTAATGGTGCTCAAGATAGTCAAAGATTACACCAACAATGAGCCCACATCTCTATTTTCATCGATACACTATTCAATGGAGATCATCTTCCTAATCTTCCAGTCAGTCTTCCTTGTGAAATATCATCAAGTAAGACATTCTCACTTTAATAGTTATACTCGAGTAAAGCCTATTAGTAAAGTAACATAAATATTTGATCTGACCAAGTCACTATATTATAACTCGTTACTATATCTCTGTCATTTCGTTCAGGTTGTGTTTTTTCAATACAAGAAACTGATTGGATTCTGTCTTCTTCATTTGATAATCACTAATCTCTGTATTTGGTCTGACAAAGCCATCAGCAAAGTATCCAAGGGTATTTCCTCAGGATCGAAAAAAAACTCTTCGAAGGATGACCCTATCGACAAAACCATCGACTCTTTGTTGCCCACAATCACTGAATATGCCGTGTTGGCTGCAGCGATTCTATTTGAATTGTCCACTAGAATTGGAAAGAAGTCCAGTATTGCAATGCATTGTAAACAGGTTAGCAAACTTTTCCAGTCACTTCTAATTGTAATTCAGTTTTTGTTGCTTTAGTTTGATGTTATCAAACTTTCTCATAATTTTTTATTTCATTATAAATATGTAAATTACGAATAACAAATTGATTATTTAATTTATTTTTAGAGAAAGAAAAATTACTACTTCAAGTAGTAAATCATAAATTATATTTTTAAAATAATTTGAATATTTCATTCATCCATTTTTATTTAGGTATTAGAAATTAAATATAACAAAATACAGACATTAATAAATACCAATGAATAAAAGATAGAGTACAACTCTAATCTATTTTATCCCTATTGTAATGAATAATACAAAAAGACGGTGGGTATTCAAAATACAATTAAAAAAATTACTAAGTCAACAAAGTAATCAAGTAAAGAATAGATAAAGTAAATAATTAGTCGCAATACTACAGATTCAATAGGTAATTAGTTAATTTGTCTTTGAAACATTTTCTATTCTTTATAACTTTAAAGGAATGCTCCTAGCCATAAAATTGATGCATTCTCAGTGACTTTGTTCATCGTAGTGTAGAACATCTCAGGTTTCTATCATGAATGTATTTGTATTAATAGGCAATGTTCATTTTATTTCTAAAATTAATGCACAATTCTATGAGGAGGCATCTTAATTTGTTTAGGTCTGTTTACTTTACTCGACGAAAATTCAAAGTATTGAATATAGCTATAGAGTTAAACACAGCTAAACTTGGTATATAATCAAAGATGGCGGATAATCGAGAGTGATGGATAATCAAATGTGGCTGGCGGATAATCGAGAGTGATGGATAATCAAATGTGGCTGGCGGAGAATCGAGAGTGATGGATAATCAAATGTGGCGGATAATCGAGGGTTGATTGTGGTTTCATTTCTTTATTTTAGAATCTGAATAACAAGAGATTTTGGAAGAGAATGTGTGGAGCTAAACTGGCAATGGTCTGCGCCTGCTTTCTTTTCATTATCGCGGGTGCTTTATCTGTATTTCTTTTACAAGAAAAATCAAAGAAAACCTTTTCCAAATTGATTTATCCCCTTGAAAGCAAATCCGAATTGATTTATAAATCTGCTTTTCTTGTCAGTTTAACTCATTCGATCGAATTATCTGCCGTGCTATGCATCACAGTCGTTATAACAATACTGACTTACATTAATACAAGACCGCTGAAATTCACCGTGACCTACTGCAAGCACTCTCTAGACGAAAGTTTGCTTTACGTTTCATTTTTCTTTACCGCTAACTATCTCCTCTGCAGCACAGCCATAGCATTCAACAAAGGCATTTCTAGTGATTCTTGCATGCAATTTAAAAGTCTACAAATTCTTCGTGGTATAATGGGCATAGTTGAACTCATTCAGGTCATCTTCCAGACCTATATAATTCAGGACACTCTGTATCGATGCTGCTCCACAGAAGAACATAAGAAAGAAAAACCCGGGCGTTCCTCACTAGTCGCCATGTTAACGGCCAATTTCGTTCTCTGGCTGATCGCCAGTCTTCAGGTTCGTGCGTTGTATGGTTCAGTATGGTATTGCTTTACTTTTTACTTCTGCATATTTAGTACAATTTACTATTATGCAAAGTAAGAAAATGATGAGGACCGATTGCGTAAAATGTCATCTAGCCATAGAGATAAAAGCGCCATTTTTACTCCTCTCCGATGTCTATGCATCTAGATCATATCAAATATATCTATGGATTTTGATTTTATCTATGATGGTATCGATGAATGATTAGCTCTGAACCCGAAATTCCGTAGATCACTATAAGGTTATAAGGTGATCCATCCATTCTATACCTTTTTTAGACGAAAGAAGCTGATATTGTACTGAAGGAGAATGATGCTCTCTGTTCCACCAATAGTCCTACCCAAGAGGATCAAGTCTTGAGAGATCTATTTTTGTACGCCACTCTTCCACTTTTGATGCTCTATCGGTATCATTCTACCGTATGCCTCTCGGAAATATTCAGCAAAA
Source organism: Monocelis spectator (assembly GCA_036784945.1). Classification (NCBI taxonomy): domain Eukaryota; kingdom Metazoa; phylum Platyhelminthes; order Proseriata; family Monocelididae; genus Monocelis; species Monocelis spectator. Next base: position 6,542 of record JAYMFX010223077.1, on the reverse strand, counting down.
TCTACCAGGACGAGCTGTCACGATTTGCTGATTACTGGCGCACTGAGGGAGGCATATCCGGACAAAATGGAGGCATTGACAGTGGTAACAAATTGGCCATAATCACAAAAACAAATCCAAATGGACAGCACAATTTCAGAACTGGTATTTCTTCGACAGATGATGCTGTGACAAACTCAGAGAAAGGGGTAAATATTTAATACACGATGATGTGGCATCAGGAAGAGGAAGAAAGATATGAAATCTATTAAGGTGTATAAGAAACAATTAGAGAGAGCAAAAATTGCTAAAAAAATACAAACACTATACACAGCAAGTAGACTCGAGTTAGAGAGAGAGAGAGAGAGGATTGTCTACTAGAAAATACAAAACACTATACACAGCAAGTAGACTCGAGTTAGAGAGAGAAATAGGATTATCTAATTGAAAACAACACAAATACACAGCAAGTAGACTCGAGTTAGAGGAAGAGAGAGAAAGGACAACTAAAGAAAATACAAACACACTATACACAGCAAGTAGACTCGGTTTACAGAGAGAAGCCAAGCCTGTTTTAATTGCACTGAATAAAACTGAATAATCTTTCTACTGTACGTTATAATTACAGTCTTTTTATTAGAATATCTAATAAAGTGTTTTTTTCTCTTTTAGGGGAATCGGCCGAGATCTTCCTCTATTGCTGCCATTCCATACCCCAGTACTATTGAAAAGCAGATATCAAAAGCCATAAGCAAGCGCAGACCCACAATCCGTTTAATTGAGACTGCAAGGTATCATGCAGAGAGTTACGAATTGTCACACAAAATGCTTAACAGAAAAATTGTTCCAATCAACTCAGTTAATGGTGGTACTGCAAATAATAAGCATAACAAGAAAAGAAAATTAAATGATGCTGACACGCCAAATAAGAATTTCATATCCGGTGAATCAGGTGAGATTATAATGACGCATTTATTATAATGATCACTCTCATATAAGAGATTGGTATGTTTGATTCGATACTGTGGTATGTATACAATATTATTTCCTCTTTATGTCTTTTTCTTCGGCCGTGATGTCACATGCTTGGGGTCAGCCGCTGGCGTCTTCAATCTCCAAATATTTCTGTGTTGTGCGTCCATATGGCGAATCTCCATCGCTCTTTGACAGGGATGGGATGCAGTCTTCTTAGCATTCTCATTTCCAGTTCTTTCAAGCTGTCCCTCATCCTCATTCTTTAGGGCGGCAAGTGTCTATTGCGTACAAGAGTACTGGAGGTCTGGACCACTGTTTTGTATATCTTGACTTTCAAACTATACGGATTTGCTTATCACAAATGATTCTACTGACACTAGGCGTCTTTGGTACCCTCCTAACTTGAATATTTGAACTGGTCCACTACTTTTATCATACCTTTATAGTCTTGCCATACGTCTATCTTTACTCTCTGCATTGACAGAGAGTAAAGTCCGAGGGTGACAGCTTAAATACTTCACTCTTAGCTGTTTTTAACCTCAAGCCATCAACAGATTAATATGTCCTTAATTTTTCCTTCAAATTATATTTTAGCCAGTAAATCAACCACAGTAGATGACTGCCAGACAAGTGTAGCCTCAGAATCACCTGAACAGTCAGCTGCATCAGATATTTCAACGTCATTACAAGATGTGAATGTCACCTCGAATGAATTTAGAATGAGAGAATTTAAGCGGAATTCGTCTTATAAACGGTCGGTTAAAAGTTCTACTTTTCCGGTTATTCATGAAGAAGAAACAGTTGAATTACCCGACCAAAGTTCACCTTCAGATCCAATTGATAAGAGCCAGCTTACATTAAATAAAACCAATAAAAGAGATCTGTTTGCTCTGCCAGACGACAATGAAGAAGTTATATGTTATTCCCTATGATTTACTACAACGATACAATTATACTACATACTGCTGCTTCTATAATCATTCTGTTATTTATTTATTCGCATTATATTTTCTAGCTCAAGAGTTTCATCAAAACATTGATTTTTATACTATACATATTATATTAACAGAAATAGATTGTTTTTCATTTTAATATTACACAAATATTTTTTCATAAATTAAAATTCTTCTTTATGTATACTTAAATACATTAACGCATATTATTATTCGTTTAATTTAAACCGAAAGTCAAAATAAATAGTTTTTAACCATAATAGGATTGACGTTATTAACTTGGAAGTCTGCATGAAACTTTCATCTTCCGGTCAGAACAGCGCTGTTAGAGGCGTATACGGTTAATAAAGGAACGTAATTTTTTTCTATGCTTTACTGAATTTCCATAGAAATATAGGGATTTGCATTCATAAGAAATATTCGCCTTCCTTCATTGGAAAAGTTCACTTTCCATGCTCGGATAATACTCTGTAACGTATACTACTATGGTTACTTAATCAAGTTGTAACTTGAGTAGCATTTCTCTGTACACGGTTTCGTTCTGATTGGAAAAGTCCCATTGACATTATCTACTCAATGACCGGAAAAGTTATCCTCTTGAGCTACTTTTCTATGCATGCATAGAAAAAACAGCATGCTCTACAAACTCATTCAATAATTATTCAACTATATAGTTACCCATTTTAACACTTTTAAGATCTACCTGTATACACTCTACTTTCCTGGCGCGGTTTCGTGTTTCGATATACCTTTTACTTTGATACTTGAGAAACAGTTGAGTTACTATAGCTATAGTTACATAATTCATTTCTTGAAGAGAGATAGTTTAAGAAAACGTTAACCATATAAAGTATCAAATGCTACCTATATATGACGCTGGTTCTATGTAGTATAGCTTTTGGTGATTGTGTTCAGGATTGTAAGAAGAGTGCTACTTACTCACTTTGTAATATTTATCTGAAGATCAAGTCTTTCACCTAAATCCAAGAAGACACAATACAATGTCGAGTAGTCAACCGTCTAATATGTCAGTAAGTTTAGTCTGCAGATATATCTAATTATGGCTTTCAATCGAGATCCGCTAGCAATAATAATAATAATAATTTATTTAACCACAGTATCTGTGACGATGACTATTATTATCTAAATCTCTCTATTATTATAAGCCATGGGCTTCTGAAGTATCAGGTGCTTATACCAGCAAGGGAGAGAGAGAAGAATTGTAGAGTTTTAACAGTTTTCGCGATATATTCTTAATTATATCATTGATAATTAGATAAAAATCCACTTAATACTGAAGATATATGCCCCAATAAAAACGTTGATCGATTCTATACTGACAACAGTCACTGCGACATTTACTTTCTAGCATTACGACTTATAACAAAGTAATTATTAGTTTTTATTCTTATATAATATTTTGATAAACGAGAATTTAACGCTCTCAAAAATTCAATAAATTAGTCATATCTGAGTATACATTACAATGGACATAAACAAAATATTACTACAAAATATAAGCAGCCTGAAATTGTATTGCTTAAAAAGTCATTTTATTTCAAATATTAAAAGGAGTGACAGAATAAGTAAATCAATAGACAATAATTATAATCATACAATTTGTGAAAGTTTATAGTGTTTTGGTGTCCTTAATAGTATTCTTCATCACATATTCCTGCAATCTATCCGATTCTGGTTAACTATACAGAAAGGTTAGAGAGTCAGTCACCAGTAGAACTCCATCAGAATATTCCTGAACTTGACCATTCCACCATGATTACTGTCAACAGCTAACAGGTTTACGCCACAGGTCAATTATTGATTCTATTGGAAACAGTTTTGCACAATCAAATGTCATTTTTGTCCATCGCTTTGAAAATTGACACTTTGTGTGAACAGAGCTTCAATTTAAATAGTTGAATCTCCCTAAAAAATAAAATACTGAAATATATATACAATTTTAATAATTATAGATTAGAACTATGAATTTAAAATTGAAAAGTGTTAGTTTAATGTTTATGAACAATTAAAGAATTTGTATCTTTAAGTTTAAGTGGTTAAAAATGGTGGCTATGTTTAAGTGGTTAAAAATGAATGCTCTGGAGTTCAACTTCATATTGTTGGAAGCGCACGGCAGTCCGAAGTATGAGCTGGTCATACCTATTGCATACTTTCTATATAATGGAATGTGTACTTTGGTAGACAGTTATTTAAAGTCACATTGCAAACAGTTGAGACCACAATTAAATGATTCAAGAGATAATGACTTGTCATTAATTGGATAGGTATACTGCATAAGTGGAAGTATATTTGGTATCACAACGAGTTATGAAACTCAAAAGAATAACAAGCTATGGATGATAGAACACACATAGAAGTAAAAACACTGAATGTTGGATTATACAGCAGAATGAGTATGAAACAGAACTAAGAGTCAAATTGTCATCGACCTGGGAGCCCACCAGCCAAACCAGCATAATGTGACTAGTTACCAATGAAATATACATATAAAAGTTTAAGTGCCCGGATTTCAAAGTATATATTTATAGTCTTTTAACTTTCCCATTTCTGGTCTAATATTCTGTAAGAGCGTACACTAGCATGCAGTCGCCAAACTGACAGTTCCTGGCGTGGATTTGAAAAAATATTTATCACATTGTTTCTTATTTAGCCTTTGTCATATTATACTCTATGACAAATTATTTTGTTCTTAGTAACGATCCTGTACAGTAACAAACTCTGGTATGTTGGTGAAATTGCTCAGAGATTCTTGTATATAGGAATCGTCTGTTACTGAGACCAGTGGATTGACTCGGTGTGGCTCTCAATGTCATATTGATGTATGGAATGTATAAGTCCAAATTATATGTATCATTTGATGCATAGATCTAAGAATATTATCTTTATCGGTTTGAGAAAGTGAAAAACATGCATATATCATATTTATTATAAATATGCTTAATAAAATATAAATATTTACTATAAATATAAATATCTTTTATAGTCGAGTTGTTAGTCCAGATGGAGAAGAAGCTCTCATCTTCGTTCATCCTGAAACTATTCGTTCTCTTCAAAGATCTGATGAGTTGCATATTGACGCAACTTTTAAAACAACACCGAACCTTGTGTTTTAACTCCTAACCATTGGGTATATCTATCAAGATCCTGTAAGTATATTCTAGAAAATATTATTTCTTCAAGTTTATATTCAGCAAACAATTTTAATAGATCTATGATAACTAAACTGCTATAATACATACAAATGAAATTTATAAGGAATTTCAGAGTTGTGACTTTCCGTTGCTAAAAAGGAACTTTTTTCTGGTCTCCTTATGATTATGTTATTAATTAATTTTGATTTAAAAGTAAAATATATGTTTTTGTGTTCAGCTATTTCCCACAGTTTTTGCTGTCATGACTCGAAAGACAGAATTTTATTTAGAAAGATCATCGAGATGATTCCGAGGTTGTCTCATATTCGCTTTCTTATGGGTAGGGTAAGCTTATAGTTTTAAAATTATCAAATTATAACCTTGTTGTTCCTTTTGGGAAATCTTCCCTCTGTATTGAAGTTTATTTAATCTGTTACTGTATTCTTACCTATATGTATGCATTTGTGCTGTAAGAACTTAATAAACGGCTGTTTATTTTAGTTGGGAAGCTGTATAATATCAATTACAGCAATTATATGCATATTACTAAATTAAGAAATTCCGTTGAGGAAGTTTTTCCCGACTCAGACATTCTTGGATGCTTCTTCCACTACTCACAGGTATTTATGGTATTTTTCTTCTGAATCAATTATAATAGGTACTACAAATTACTTACGAGCAGTTGATTTCTTATCACAAATGTTTTCTAATGTTTCACTTTATAATTTTTATTAATTGAAATTATTGATAGGCTGTTTTCAAGAAGTTCGTGAAGCTAGGTCTGAGTAGACTTTTGAAAAGAAGCGAGCTGGCGAAAAAGTATTTGAAATTGTGTATTGGTCTACCGCATTTGCCAGTATCCAGGTCGATAATTTTGTGGATGAAAACACACAACCCAATGACCTGGTTCTTCTTGAACGTTTTCACTCATACATGAGGACTCAGTAGGTGCCGTTTCCTGAAAAGATTTCAGTGTACAACACTCCACGTCGTACCAACAATTGTATGGAATCATTACACGCAAAAATGCTCGCCAAGGTTGGCTATCACCAACCTTTTTGGCAATTTATAGGTAAGAACTTATCATATACATAGTACCACAGCCGAAAATATTATATTTTGATGACTTTTAAAATTAGGTCACTTCCAGACTTCAGACTAACTAATATATGTATGTATATAGTTGATGTTCATGCAAAAAAAAAATTTTTATCCTATAAGTGAGGATCTAAAGTTGGTTGAAAAATATTTATTTAATCATAGCGTAAATCTTACTTACGTATGTAAATATATCAACTATGAGCATGCATTTATTAAAGTATGTACGAAATGGGAAATTGTGGGAAATAACTAGCATGAAAATAAGTTGACAAAAATAAATATATTTTCATATTCTCTTTAATGAGATATAGGCTGTATCGATGAAATTGAGCGCCTGTGAAAAACGAAGCGCTTGACGAAAACATAGATACATATATAGACA
>JAYMFX010223066.1:0-10492 GCA_036784945.1 Monocelis spectator | reverse complement strand
AATCAGTAATTGTTTACTGTCTTTGACTCCTAGAAGAAATTATTTTATTCTTTGTACTCATGTTTGTAATTATTATTTTTTTTCTTCTAAATAAATTTGTATTGTATTGTAAGTACATAGGTATATAATTTATGAATTCGCCCTTACAAAATTTAAACCAGTAGATAATCGATCATAGAAATTCGTTACAATAATAACACACACAAATTTAAATAATAATAATAAATAGGCTTTATTTATAACACGTCATGTAGACAAACGCTATATTACAAATGTCATCATAATATAGTAGAAATTGGTAGTGCTCAAGAAGCATATGGAAAAGTTATGACAACTGATTTTAAAAAATGTTTTTATTTTTGAGATAATTTTCGAAGCTGTCCGTTTCAGCGTCAGTGACTATGTGATTACTATAGTAATGCTTCGAAGAGTGCAATGATCAATAGCAATGATTCATGTTCATATTAGAGTGAAGGAAATCTCTCGTGAATGGGTATCAAATACATGGATTAAACGGTTTTAGGTCTTTATAATTTCACTTAATCCATGTATTTGATTAATTCACGAGAGATTTCCTTCACTAATTATGAACTGGAATCATTGCTATTGAACTCGTATATTTCTCTCCTGTGATACTTCAACTACTGCCATTGACAGCTGGGAAAACATTGTTCCAAAATTAGGCTGGTTCCTAACATTCATATATTTGTATAACTTATCTATTTTTGTTAGCGATTAATGTCTTTTGCTATTAACTTATTGTTAAATTATCAAGTAGGTTTTAAAAGTAATTTTCTGCAACTGCATATTTAATATGTGATCTAATGTTAAGACATAATATGTAGATATCCTTAATAATCTTATTATAAGAAATAGATGTAGCTCTGTATTTAAGAGAATTTGTATGACACTGAAAGGTAAATTTTGTAGTATGTGTTTGCTGAATGTTCCTTTTATGTGTTTATGTTATCTAATTTTAAAAAGAAGTTATACATTCATCAATTTCAGGTTGATCTACAGTTCATTAAATATTTTTATGCTAAACATAAATTGAAAGTGTCTTGTAAATTTATAGCTGTTTTAAACTCATGTCATCACTATAATATGCTGCTAAATAAAACTGTTAAGCAATATTGACAAATGACTAATGGGTTATAAAATAAACTTGACAAAACCCCTCAAATATATATAATTGTCAATGATTGTCAAATTTATCAATAATTATCTATTAATATAAGAAAAGTTAATGCATTTATTTTAATGATAACTATATTATTTATTAAATTCATAATTAACACTAGGCCAGACCTGTCAAGTCAAATGATGATTTACAAATTAAAAATGCTACAACTTTATTTAAATGCATATTTTTTCTATCCCTCTTGTGACTTTTAATCATTTTATAAGGTAAAAAAAATACAAAAAGAATTTTGATGATATCTTGTTAGAAAAAGTTATTGCTAGTTATTCCTTGAACAGCCAAACCTAGTGTCAATTGACAATTTTGATAAATATTTCAAACTATCACAAATTAATATTATAAATGCAGCAATGTCAAGTATGTTGAAAAAACCCACCAGAGGCCATCTTCTACACCCAGCTCTGTTGAATACATGTGGCAGATTGAGTCAAGCATGTCTACCATCTTGTTGTTCTTATTAACAAAGTCTTCTCTGTTTTTTCTTTCCTTCAGGACATAATCTTCCAGGATGTCTTTTATTTCTATTTCTAACAAGGTGCTATTCAGTTCCATCTCACCCTCCAACTTCTTCAACTTCTCCATCATCTTTATCTTCTTCATCACTGGAGCTGACTATTGATTCTTCTTCTTCTTCCTTGTTGGAATCCTTCCTGAATTCAACAGATGGAGAAAACATTTCTAGTGGATATTTACATAAATTTCACTAAAAAATATACCTACTTACTGATATAATACGATGTAAAGCCTATGTAATCTAAGTTAGAAATAAACATTACAAACAACACTAAATTCAAAATTTGATCTTATTGTTCTATATGATTACATCATATGCATCCTACTATACATGGTAATTTCCTCATAAATAAGATGTTTCAAGATAGATTTTGGGGACATATCAAATATTTTAAATTTTGTTTTGAATTAATTTCATAGAAATAAAGAAACCATATCAATTCCCTGGCTGATTTATTATTTCAAAATGAAATTAATCTCATTTTAAACTATGGGGGGGGGGGTTACTTACTTAATAGTTTATCACCAAAAAACAGTCATTATGAAACAATTCACTCCTAATTTCATCTTAAAAAAACTTAAATTAGAGATATTATCATTTTATATTGCTAAAATTTGATTTTCCTTTCTTCAGAAATGTTTAAAAAATGCCATAAATTTTTATCATTTCAGACAATCATGAATTTTGAGATATGATATCAATATTGAGCATCAAGAAATGAAACTTTTGAATGAGAAAACAATAGCCCATTTTTCCAAATTAATTAAACCCAGTAAGAAAGGTTATCTTCACAAACGTGGCAATGCTTATACTCATGCGTTTAAACGGCGTTATTTTGTGCTAACCGGCAATGTATTATCCTACTATGAAAATCAGACGCAATATTCAAATGATAATGGATCTCCCATTGGAGTAATTTTTCTAGAAGGTCACACTGTTGGAATAATTTCTGATAATGATTTTCCCTTCACTTTCACCATTCAGTTTCCTGCTGAAGTTACAGAAATGGATAGTCGGGCATACATCTTAGCTGCCGAATCTAATGGTGATATGGAAGATTGGATGACTGCTGCTGTACGTGCCACATTTGATTGGACCAGAATCTCTGTAGATGATATAGAGGAAAAACTATCTGTGTTGAACTCAACAACACAACTTCAGCTAGAAAATTCAGTAATTATTTTCTGCTAATAATTTTATTATTCTATGCATATGTATTGTTTTTGTTCTGCCTATTTGGTCTTTATTTTCATAAATATTTACTCAATAAATACTATCAGGATAAATTGAAATTAAATGAGGATATCCTGTTATCAAAAATAAATTGTGTACATCTATTTCTTTAGAATGTAAAGTTTTTCTTAGCTGCTAAAAATATTTGTTATTCACCAGCAACATTCTTCTTCTATTTCTGAGCCTCAAACTTGATCAAGTTTTCATACAGTTGATACTTCTGAGAGAATAAAATCGAAAACATTGCTGTCTATATTCTCACCTGATAGTCAAATAAGTGCTTTTCTGAAATTATTAATATAAAACATCTATTTTTCCTGAATTAAGGTATTTTCAGTGCTATTTTGTATGAATTGTTATGACTTTATTTAGAATATGACACCAATGTTTGAAAGTAATCATTGTGCTGCTCCTGTGACTCCCCGCCGGAATCCATTCAATGATTCCACACCCGCAATGTCAGAGCGCATTCAAAGTCCTAAAGTGCAATCATGCTTAGAAATGATAAGGTATTTGAAAACATTTGATATCAAGATTTCGTAGTGTTGAAAAGCCTGAGTAGAATTGATTTAAGAGTTTTGGCATTTATCTTGTTGAGCAATATTGAAAGCTGTTAGTGTGTAATTATATCAGTTTTAAATCACTTTATAGTCTTTTTAACACCCATAGAGATCGGACTTTCTTTTCGTCTTCTCTGAAGAGAAAATAAATTGTCCGATCTCTATGGATATCTATTAAGCAGAGCTTATATCATCCAGAGGCAGTCAGTCAGTTATTTTTAATAAATTGATGGACCTATAGCAGCCTCTTTTCTTAGTGTGGACCTTATTTAGGATGCTTTTCACGCTCCTTTTTATTGTCAATTATATTTTTGTACCATCCAATCACTTAATTGTGGTTTTAACTCAATAAACTATTCCATACTGTATACATTGTAGATATATCATTCCAAATAGAATTGTATTAGTTAAATTCGTTTTAAAGTAATTTATATTCGATGCCTAATCAAATAAATTCCTATTCATTTTAGTTCAATGTCCCACCCCAATGATAGAGCCTGTTCTTTAAACACAGAATTTCTCAGAATGACTTTTGAAGATATGCACGCAAGCGCTGGGCTATTCTGGAATGATAGTGACTCCAAACAGTCCATTCCAGATGATTCTTCTAATTCTATTGTTTCAAATAAATCTGATGCTAAATAAGCAAGATAATTAAAATATGCCTTATAGTTATTATTGAAATTAATCAGGTTGATTTAAATCCATTCGGTGCTATAATCGATAACATATCTTACTTATATAATTACTACATTATATTCATATCGATATGTATTATGAAAATGCCTTATCCTTTGATAATTGCATTTATTTTAATTCGACTATATACATATATATATATATGTATGTATATTGATTTTCATTCATCTTTCCTGCTTCACATAACACATTCTTAAGTGGATTCATTCAACGTGATGCATTTAGTGTGTTGTGCATTACAGATGTTGATAGAGGAAGTTCTATCATATAATTATATACTGACTTCCTCAATTAAAGATGATAACAAACCATACGACAGTTCTATTCATAAATGAATCAATTTATTTTACTGACAATCACTTTTTTATCTCTATGAATGAGAATTAGTCTCTGATTCATTGATTTATTTCTGCTTTTCATTTAAATAAAGATGATACTAACCTATATTGTATAAACATTTACATTATTGTACCTATTGCTATTTCATTATTATAAGCCTGAGAAAAATAATTAGTAATATTGTTTTATTATTGATTTTAATGAAATTCTGAAACTTGGTTTTCTTTCATATTTAGATTAAAGTTGAATTGTTTTAATTCATTTGTTCATGTTTTTCAATCAACGTTATGCCTTTCTCAAACTTCCTTTTTGTTTGTTTTTATCTTCTATAACACACGTTGAGTTACCTATTATAAAATAATAAGTCACTCTAATAGACACGTTTTTTGCACATTGATATAACAATTGTGATTATCTGACCAAATGATTTGTTTTTACACGTTAATTTTGCATATTTTTTTAAAAATAAATTTAATTGTGTTATCTTTATTATTTGTTTGCTTATGCTATATCATTCAATGATATTTTTTAATCTATTATTCTAGTAACGTTATAGATTTTTCTTGTTATAGACTATAAATACTAGCAATAATTTGTGAACATCGAAAAAGTCCATTTCGTAAATAATTCTTTTCTTGGCGACTATCTTATGCAGCATCTATCTCACCCACGTCCAAAGATAATAAATAATATCTATTATAGTTGTCCATGTATCATCATACAATGATAGTAAATGATGACTGACAACACAAATTCTGCGTCCATAGAGATCAGATAGTCTAAGGCTGTAATTACTAAGTGCGCCAAAAGAATTAAATACCTATGCCATAATGAATTATTATGCTTATAATACGATATTTCGACAGATTTGCTACTGTGTTCGTAAATATGAGTAAACAAACCTACATTCTAAGCAGAGAAAGATTAATTTTATCTTAGAAACGTAGAATATTTTTGTGTGCCATCTGATTGGGCGACAGTATGTAATCCCTTGTTTAATTAGATCGCTCACAAAAGTAAAACAATTATTCAGTTTATTAAACATTTGTTCCTTTGTTTATGTCTATCACAAAAACTAATTTTTACACGCACGATTTTGAAATATGGCAGAATTTAAAAATATTATTTGTAATTTTATTTTGTTATTATTTAATTTCATAATAAACTTGTTAAGTACTATGTCATAATTATAAATAGAAATTTCTGCTCAGTATTTGTCAGAATAATAATTGTTTCAACTGTGCTTCCATTATTTTCGTTTTTTATTCAATTATTTTTAAAAATATTTAAGGGAAACATTTATAACTATTTTAGAAATAGTATCTTAACAACCTAAAGAATTATGTATATTATCATATTAACTACTTTTCTTTAAAATATTAAGAAAATTATCAAAATGATATATCATATTTTTTATAATAATAATATGTACTAATTATCAAACTCTTGTTGTCTATATAATTTTGAAAAATAACCAAATGACATCTTTAATCAGTAATGTTATTTGCAATATAAACAAGATAGTAATGATTTATATGAAATAAATGATTCCTTACAAATGAAAGTTAACCCTAAAAAATAGTGGTTCATTTGTTTATATCCCGTTCTAATATTATAAAAAAGTGAAAGTACTTAAAGTTCTATTACAAAAGTATAATATTTTATATTAGATATGTCTATAAGAAACTCAATCTAAATTATAAAGTTATTAATGATTATTTTCACAAAAATTTGAAAAGATGCACTTCTCAATATGATGTGATTTAAAAATATTTTCTTAAGCAACATTATATTATGTATTTATTGACATTTAGCAATATAAATTGATTATAAATTTTCCAACTTTAGACATTTTTAGAATAAATTCATAGATTTAGAAAGGAATTCTCAAGCAATAATACTGTTAAGTGCCCTTTTTCTAAGGAAATTATATGAAGAGTATATAAAAATTGTGTCATTCCAAGGGAAGGCTTAATTTTCATAGAATTAGAGAGGCACTTAACAGTCCTATTCTATTTATTTTTTGTGGATTACTTTTCATACAATTTCAATACATGAATAAGGTAATTTTAAATAGATATTACTTTCAGCATGAAATGAAATAAAATGTCATGAGCATGGTATTGAAAAGTTGACCACTAACTGAAAAGTAAAGCTTTTCATAGCTGACCAATGAAAATCAACTTTTCAATACTTGCTTAATAAAAAGAATTAAACTTTAATGTGAAAAGAAATTATGGCTTATAGAGATTATGCCTTATCTAAATTTCCTTTTATGGTCATAGACATTGTTAAACACACCCTTAGATAAATAAGCACAATGCAATGCCAAATAAATAAAATAATTTTATTTAATTACATTATTACATTAGTAACTTAATAGTAAATAAATCTATGAAATGTCTAATATTGGCTATCATAGTTTATAATACTTCTTAAATTAATGTACTTACTTTTATGTAAACTTGTTGTTGTAAACAAATTTATTATTAAAAATGAAAAATTGACAAAACCAAAGTAAAAGCCATAAATATTAATAATAACTTTCTTATAAACATTTTATGATCTATTTTAGTGAGCATATTGTTATTAAGTGCAAAAACTATTTAATAATTTCACAGGAAAAGCGTTAATAGGTATATTGATTATACCTATTAAATTTTTACAATGGTTGGATGTTTTTTTTCATTTTAGAGCAATCAAATAATTCAATATGGTTAAAGAAGAAAAGCTATTATTGGCTGTTAAACAATCAAATTTTCAAGTTATTGAAAAAATTCTACAAATAAATAAAAATGGAAAAATACGTAAGTAGAGTACTCTATTCTATGATAGATTATCACTGCTATCATATTAATTCATATTTTTGAAATACCACCTTGGGTTTTAATGACTATATTATATACTTACCTCACTTTTGTGTGGTATGTAATATACTTATTGCATTCCATTTAGATAAACTAATGTCTTTGATATTATATAAAGATAAAGATTTTGTATAATCTTTATTTGTAATTAACTTAAAACTATCTCTTAAAGTTCCAATCGCCTTCATTCAAATAGTTTAGCCTTTTCTAATGGAATTTAATCTAGGCATCGATTATGGATCTGTCCGAGACTTGACTTTATTATTATTATTATTATGTATCATTTGAATTGGGCGCCTTGATATTAGGGATTGGGATTCAATATCGAGGCGCTCGATCCTGTAAGTATGCCTATAGTTATTGTATAAGGCTTGTTGTAAGATTTGCGGGAGTTGAAATGCCATATGTAGTATAGGCATGTAATGAGTGATTGATCATCTAAATACGCTGTATCGTTTCTTCCAAACACTTCGTTTCAATGCACCGACTTATTAGTTTTCTTTTAAATCTGCTATAAAGTAATCTGTCAGGCTATAAGCGCCACTGATAAATATACTCTGATATCGATAGACCAGGGAATCTCTTGCCTATTACCTATACTGTATTAATTAGAATGTAGAACGGGGCAGCAAGTCAAATAAATCATGTCATAATATCGGATCCGTGTTCATCACGTCCGTCTGTAACAATTTTGTACGCCATGTCTGTTGGTTAGAGTTTTGCCCTTTTAGTGGCGCACGTGGTACCTATGTGCCTAAAGTTCTTATAAGCATCTTTGAATTAATTGATTTAACACCGACTTTTTACTATTTTTAGATTATTTAATAATTTTTACAACTACAAGGCAATAATAGTATGTATTAGTTTTAGGATAAGAAGTCTCATAAAAACATTTTATATGTAGAATAAGAAGTCTTTGACTTAAAATATGTATCTATGTTAAAATAAAAGATATTAATGATCGTTAAACATTAAACGTAGCATTCGTAGAAGAATAAAGTAAGTATATTACGAACTTCGTTAAATCTCTATAATTATACGGAAATTGTTTTCAGGTTATCCAGTACTTAAGCTGTGTATGCAATGTTTAAACTGACTGTCTATCTGCTTTCTGATATATAGCAGTTGTTCCCTTCTATCAATATTTAAGATGGTTTGTAGTGTTTTAGAATTTGAAGCAAGCAAACTCTGAGATTATTTATGTTTATATATTTATACTACATATATGAGGCATTCGTATAAAAATAGTTTTGATCCTGTCATTATAATATACTGTTATACTGTGCAAAGGGATCAATGAATATTTTGATCAAGGTCGCGAGATCCCGTTAAAGTGACCCTTCAATTCTATGGAAATTTAATCCGCCCTTCGATACGGCCCTAACTCTGCAATGATATGATGTATCTAAGGGCGGATTAACAAACAAAATTCCATAGAATTCGAGGGTTACTTTAACGGTCAATTACTGTATTCCAGTCATGATATGTTGGTGGTTAAAACCTTAGAGGGATTCAAAGCATGATATATCCCGGTACCAATGGCAACGAACCATAGACGAATACTCTCAAAAACACACAGATATTCATTTGGAAGTTCAGGATAAGCTAGCTATGGTAGCCGATCTCGTCTGTAATATAGAAGTTTTAACAAATCTACAATAGTCGAAGAACTTCCATAGAATAGTTTGCCAAATTTAACGGGCGAATTTCATGACCATGGTCAATGAATATTTAGAACATAAAATATTAGTTACGTATAGGAAAAATAGAAGGCCGTGGTAGAATATTGTTTTAATTTTTAGATACAATAGTAATTCAATCGCTTATAGACTTGTTGATAAGCAATAGGAAGTTTTAAAATACCGCTTTTTGGCGGCGATGGTGTTAGTTGTAGCTCGTGTAAGGCAATAAAACCGGAATTATGCATTGGAGTATCAAATAATACTAAAAACAAGTGTTGTTTTTTAGTCAAATCGTTTAAATTTGAAAAAATATTTTGCATCAATATAGAAAAATGAAATTTTATTTTAAATCTATTGGATTTGCAAAAATAATTTAAATGCACAATTATCAATATCTCTTTCTAATTGACCGTTACAGTTACTCTCTCGATTTCTATGGAGAATGTTTTAGTTTGTTAATACGCGCCTTTCTTTGATATACCCATAGAAATCGGACAATTTATTTTCTCTTTACAGAGAAGACGAAAAGAAAGTCCAATCTCTATGGATATACTCAGAGAGAAGAGCATATTAAATTTCCATAGAATTCGAAGGTTACTTTATAGGACTGTTAAGTGACCCTCTAATTCTATGGAAAATGACTTCCCTTGGATACGAAGAGATTATGTAGTATCCAAGGGAAGTCTAAATTTCCAGAGAATTGGAGGGTCACTTAACAGTCCTATTTCATATCAGGGCTGAAAGTATGATTTCCATGAACTTTTTAGGTCACAATTCCAGCAGCGGTTCGAGGCTAAAGAGATTGAATCTAGAACTTGCGGATCAAAATGGGTGAGTTTCTGATATCTATGGTTATAAAGGTATAATATAATAAGAGGGCAGATTGTTATTTTCGTTAATTAATATTCGATTTCTCTGTGGACTGATTTGAATAATTCAATTATATTCCCTCATCATAGACAGGCCGGTATTTCCTCGCCTACTCAAACAGCATCCATCCATCCATCCGCTCATATGAGTTGTATGCAAATTTATTAATTTTTCTATTTACCGGCTACAGCCATCTATTTAGCGGTTGGTTATTCTCTGAGTGACTTTATTAGAGGTTTTATACATAATATACTTATTGTGATGACCTTTCTGGTATTGTTAAAGCATTTTGAGATTATTTATTAATTCTTCCAAAGAGTGTAAGAAAATACAGAAATATTTATCTAAATAAGAATAAATTTGACCAAACAAGGGAATTCTGAAATAGATCTTAAATTAATATTTTCTTTCTTAAGCACGAACAAGATTTCATATTATCGCTCTCATGACAGTTCTCTCTAAAGCAAAGATTTCATATTATCACTCTCTCATGACAGTTCTCTCTAAAGCAAAGATTTCATATTATC
>JAYMFX010223055.1:0-10493 GCA_036784945.1 Monocelis spectator | reverse complement strand
ATCAGATGATATGATACCATGATATGATATTATCAGATGATATGATACCATGATATGATATTATCAGATGATATTATCAGATGATATGATACTGTGATATGATACCATGATATGATACCATGATATGATATTATGATATGATACCATGATATGATATTATGATATGATATTATCAGATGATATGATACCATGATATGATATTATGATATGATATGATACTGTGATATGATATGATACCATGATATGATACTGTGATATGATATTATGATATGATATGGTACTGTGATATGATATTATGATATGATATGATTATATGATATGATATTATGATATGATACTGTGATATGATATCATCAGAATAACAATTAGTTACAGAGTGATTTATTTTGTTTTATTGACAGTGATAAAGGTGATTTCATTTTAATGACATGCTGTGTATTGATAACGAAGAGACAAAAACCTTTCTCACAATGATGAGAAAACTCTCAAGAATCAGTTAAGCATTACAAACTGCTGTTTCACCTTTACTCATTGTCTACAATGAAGTTTAGAATTGAGATTTTATTTTCTCAACACAGTTTGATCGATTTCAAAAAGTTCTATTCAATACTGCCTCTTATAAATGTCAACAATGAGAAGATAAATTGATAGAAAGATTACAATAAAAAATAATACGACCAGAGTACGTCACTGAAATTTTCTGACTCATAAAATATTCATCTGGTAACTAATAATTTATCAAACAGAAGTTACTTACAGTTTCGAAATTGATCAGCGAGTCCACAGCCATCGCATTCCGCTTATTATCCGCCAAATTCATATTCCTACGATATTTCGTGCGCCATTCCGTGATCCAAATAGTCACAGCTGAAACACAAAACAGTATCTGCTAAGATAGGCAGATATTTGAAATATACATAGGCAACTGATCAAAAAATCACAACTAAAATCTACCTAAGTAAGCGGCCATTGTTATAAAAACAATGAGACCAAACCAAACATTGAAACTCGACGTGAAGTAGACAATCCCAATGAAAATGTCCGCAAAGGTGGGCCCAATATTGAATAAAATGTAGTTGAGGAGACTGTTGACACTGTCAGTACCGCGGTCAACAATTCGCAACACTTCACCAGTCTTCTTCGCCAAATGCCAACGCAATGACAAACTATATTCATATCAGAATAATAGATTATATTCTCACAACAGAGAGAGAAAGAGAGAGAGAGGGGAGGAGAAAGATTATATTTGGATAAGAGAGACAGAGAGAGTGAGGAGAGATTATATTTGGACAAGAAAGAGACAGAGAGAAAGAGGAAGAGAGATTATATTTGGACAAGAAAGAGACAGAGAGAAAGAGGAGAGAGGTTATATTTGGACAAGAAAGAGACAGAGAGAAAGAGGCGAGAGATTATATTTGGACAAGAAAGAGACAGAGAGAAAGAAGAAGAGATTATATTTGGGCAAGAGAGAGAGACAGAGAGAAAGAGGAGAGATTATATTTGGACAAGAGAGAGAGACAGAGAGAAAGAGGAGAGATTATATTTGGACAAGAGAGAGAGACAGAGAGAAAGAGGAGAGAGATTATATTTGGACAAGAAAGAGACAGAGAGAAAGAGGCGAGAGATTATATTTGCATAAGAGAGAGACAGAGAGAAAGAGGAGAGAGATTATATTTGGACAAGAAAGAGACAGAGAGAAAGAGGAGAGAGGTTATATTTGGATAAGAGAGAGACAGAGAGAAAGAGGAGAGAGATTATATTTGGACAAGAAAGAGACAGAGAGAAAGAGGCGAGAGATCATATTTGCATAAGAGAGAGACAGAGAGAAAGAGGAGAGATTATATTTGCATAAGAGAGAGACAGAGAGAAAGAGGAGAGAGATTATATTTGGACAAGAGAGAGAGACAGAGAGAAAGAGGAGAGAGATTATATTTGGACAAGAAAGAGACAGAGAGAAAGAGGAGAGAGTTTATATTTGCATAAGAGAGAGACAGAGAGAAAGAGGAAGAGAGATTATATTTGGACAAGAAAGAGAGAGACAGAGAGAGGTTATATTTGCATAAGAGAGAGACAGAGAGAAAGAGGAGAGAGATTATATTTAAACAAGAAAGAGACAGAGAGGAAGAGGCGAGAGATCATATTTGCATAAGAGAGAGACAGAGAGAAAGAGGAGAGATTATATTTGCATAAGAGAGAGACAGAGAGAAAGAAGAGAGATTATATTTGGACAAGAGAGAGAAAGAGAGAAAGAGGAGAGAGATTATATTTAGACAAGAAAGAGACAGAGAGAAAGAGGAGAGAGGTTATATTTGCATAAGAGAGAGACAGAGAGAAAGATGAGAGAGATTATATTTGGACAAGAGAGAGACAGAGAGAAAGAAGAGAGAGAGAGGTTATATTTGGACAAGAGAGAGAGACAGAGAGAAAGAGGAGAGAGATTATATTTGGACAAGAAAGAGACAGAGAGAAAGAGGCGAGAGATTATATTTGCATAAGAGAGAGACAGAGAGAAAGAGGAGAGATTATATTTGGACAAGAGAAAGACAAAGAGACAAGGAGAGAGAGATAGTTGCCTAAGAGAGAGAGAAAGGAGGAGAGTGAGAAATTGAATCATTTTAAAGTGCAATATGTAGGTCACGTACGCATGTAAATGGGAAAATAGTTTCACGCCCATCTCTCTGGATGTGTACTGCTGTACTCGAATCCATAATTGTGACCTAACAGAACCCAGTAAGCCATTCCCGCTGGCGCCAAGACCCTGTAGAGTTCTCAAAGCCGCATAAATTAGGACATAGTCCCAACGAAAGGCAAGACCAGTCGCCTTATTACGAAGCTCTTCCACTGAACTATACCACAGTGGCGCAGGACGCGTGACATTCAGTTGAAAGTCTTTGACACGAAGTGCCGCAGTTTTATTCGTTATCGGAGTCAAACTATCCACTAGAAACAGAGTAGAATTGAATCATAATAAATTGTGAAACACACGAAACGAATATCTACTTCATAATTATTAACAGCGTGTGAAACCAGCCTACCGATATATTTGTAATACAGAGGTGTCAATAAATTGGCCACACGCCCAAAAATCAGCATCCCGATGCAAATCAAAACATACAACTGCAATCGAATATTCTTTCTTGGCCAAATGTACGGCCCGATACGTTTTAGCTTTTTAAACACGCCCTTCCATGTAGATCTTTGTCTTGGCGTTCCTTCTTCTTCGTCGCTGCGTATGCTGAGGTAATGACTAGGCAATCCCGGAGCATAAAGACCTAATAGAAAAATAGTGAGCTTCAACACTACACGACAAATCCACAAGCCGAGCTCTACACCATCAGATGAACTAAAATTAAGACCAGTAAGCTTAGAGAAAAATATTTCAAAGATAGATCTCATATTTAATAATAAAATCTTGTAACCATTATTTTGTTATTTCTAGTCATTTTTTAAAACAATTAAGACATTTTTAGCTCACTTCTTTAATTTCCAAAACCAATCATCACTTTTCAATGAAATGAGGTCCAAAAACTCCTCAAGTAGTGAAACAGTCCAAAATACCAATAGGACAATTCCATGCCCCCTTGTAGGTATACTAGGTAAGGATAGCTTACATTCTTGTCTCAACAAAAGGAAACCAAATAACCATGAAACAATGCCATTCAAAAACACCAACAACATATAGCCATAGACATGGCTTTCATAAAGAAAGGAATCTTGCAGCAAAAATCTCACTAATATTAAGAAAATGAGCATGAAGATAGCCACTTGTTGAATTCTAAATAAACATTTCTGCCTTCTAGTAGTATTCTCATAACGACTACCATACTTGCAATAGAGGCTGTATTGAATCAATCCAAATATCACAATGACAAATGTTGATATGGAAGTGAAAAGGGTTTCAGCAAAACAACGGATTAACCCACCATGAAACCAAGGGTTATCAAAGTGTGATCCCGGAGGACAGTAATAAGAAAGATTAAGCATGTTATTATCTAAAATTACAATAGATCTATAAAGCAATCAATGTAGATAAATAATTCAATAAATCTATATCAAAATATAACAAAAAATAGAAAAGTGAATGATTTATAGTATGTAGTTTATCTTACTATAAGATTTCCATATGAATTAAAGAAATATTGCCCTGGATTGACTATCTGAGAACTATCCCTTGTCAGGTTGTGGGATAAGAGACATCCCTTAACCAAATGATGAACATTTTTATATGAGGCCTAGTCAATTTATATATCACAATAACACCATTTATAGTTATAAATATTGAGTATGATAGATTACAATAGTATTTAGTAATAATATATTTCTTTAATTTTCAGCTAGTTCCCTTATATCTTTAATCTATTGATATGTTCAAATAGTCAAACTAGCTTTTTATTATAGATGTTTATTCCAAATAAGAAAGCTTGATTGATTGAAGCTACATATGAATACTGAATTACTTATGAATGGTAATAAAAATTAATATAAATATTTATAATACAAAAAGAAAATGAATTAAAATATCATGATAAATGGTATAATAATGTATATACTTTGTAGTCATTAATAGGTATTAGATATAAATCTAAAATGTTAGTATAATTATTATATACTTTATATTTCTTAGAATCTTTAGATTAGTAGATTAAGTTGACTAAGCTGAGATTTATTCTAATTATATTATGATGCAAACAAATTCTTGCTTAAAGTAAATAAGAATGTTTATACTTATTTGTTTTAAATTTGCAAAATGTATGAGTCCAATGCAATATAATAAAGCAACAGAATCTATAGATTGCTTTTAAAATGTCATTATTATGGTAACTTTTTGTAATTGGTATGGTTTTTAGATATATGAATGAATAAATTAATTTAAAAAAACTGTAGACTATAGAAAGCAATATTTCTAGGAGTCGGACTGAAGAACAACTTTTTAATACAAACAAAATAAACAAGAATTGGATGATTGGATCAAGTTATGAGTTTAAACCAATTAAATTTGATATTTCCATCAATAATTTGACTGAGCTATTATTTGTCAATATGGTTTGATATTTTTAATTTGTAGTGTGTTTTTTCTGAATGATTAAATCTTTTTTTATTTTAAATTTAATGACTGGGTAAAAATCCTTAACAATCCTTTTAAAAACTGACAATGAATTGTAATCATTGAATTCAATGTTGCCCACCAAAGTCTGGTGAGGATCATCTTAGAGGTGAAAATGCATATAATCTTGTTATTAGGCACGAATTAGGCAACATCAGAATGTCCAAGAAAAATTGATGGTTTGGAATTTTAATTTAATTTTTCTGTTTCTATGTAAAATGTTTAATTGATTAATTGTTTATGAAATTTTAAATATTCAGGTAAAAAGAAACTACATAAATGAGATATAATTAGAATTCATTACAATGCAAAATTTATAATTTGAAATTCTTAACGCAAAATTGTTAAGATAACTATAGTTTTAAATATTTAAACAAATACTTAGAATGCCTTTATTATATGATATTTTAAGGATAATTATAATCGATAGAATGTATATCTTTACGACTATATTTTCTAGATCACGCAACATATCCAATGAAAATTATTGTATTCAACTTCAATTTGTATTCGCTAGTGTTTTTTAAGAGAAATGGAATGGCAAAAGTTGATGCAACTCCAAGGACTGATACCTAGTTAATAAACAGTACTTGTGCAACTCATTTGCATGCAACGTGTCAAAAAAGTTTATTTTATAGTATCCTTTTAAGATGTTTTACCCAGATGTTTTACCCATGTTTACAATGCCGATGTTTTGTTGATAGTTGGTGCCAAATATAGTTGCCGATAATAATTATTACAAACATAAATATTTTTAATGATTCGGCCGGCCCCATGACATGATTACATCGGTACCAAATCGAGACAGACATTATTTACCGATGTTACACCGATGTTGCTGATATATATATAATGCCAACTTTATACCTAATTTGTATTTTTCACTGGGTAGGATCAGAGTAAGATTAGTAAGATCTGACTCATCATACGATTTCGTATATCTTATATATCGGAAAAATGTTTGCAATTAATTGTATCAGAAAAATCATATATTCTAAAAATATTCAAATCTCACGGCTAAGCAATAATCTCAATTATTTCTTCCATAAATTGATCAAAAATCCAATATGATAGCCCCACACACGCAGTCTTGAAAAAACCCGTCTTGCATTCCAATATATAATCAAAGAGCATCTTGCCTATAATATCAGATATCATGCGTGGAACTAAAGTTCTATAACGAATACCATATCGCGACTTTAGTCAAACAAAAATAAAATAAAATATCATCTCCGTGACCGCGATAACAGCGATTATGTTTATTGTAATTAGCTATTTAACTTTGACTTGACGAGATCTTAATCAGAGTGTTATTACTGAATGTTAATTGTTACCAATGTCACTAGCCTATATAGGTATATATCCTATTCAATGCAGTGTCAATAGTCAGTCTTTCAAGTCATAATTTAAGATAGGCAGTCTTCCGATTTGGTATTTCACGTAAAACAAAATGGCGCCCTGCATGAATATACTTGCGTGCATGGCAGTGAAAATAAAAAAGAGGATAAATTAATATTAATGCGTTATATATGAATATATCACATTAATTTTGTTTAACGTTCAGTATTCCGAATTCAATTGTTAACATACCTATTATATATATAAATTGGATTTAATTAATCGAATAATTACATATTAACTGACATATCACATAGATCAAAGTATACGAGATTCTTTTGATGATATTAAATAACTTAAGTGATTAAAATAAGTTGTCACCACTTCTTATCAATTTATTATGTATAGTATAAAATTTGTCTTAATAATGGCAGTTTTATGACTGTATTTATCAGGAGGTAAGTATCATTTATATGGTATGGCATTCTTATGATAATCCACTCGAATCATCATTAAAGGAATTCACTGATAACGGTATAGCTATATATTGATAATTAATTCAAATGTGATTTGATTGATTAAGATCAATATAAAGGAATGAAATAGCTTGTCATACCTATAGTCATTCAAATTTTGAATTTATTATTTACATACATATATTCACACTAAATATGAAAAACATGTGTCATCTGGAGTAAAATATGGCTAATGATTCATGCAGTTTTGTTAAAAATCTACTCACTCTAGATGAGAGATGTGACTTTATCAAAACTATCAGTGACTGTGATCAATTAGATTCTGGTTTTATTTCATACAATGAATTCATTTATTGCAATTTTGAGAATGAGGTCGGACCAGTTATTGTCATTGTAAGATAATTATTAATTGACTATTATAATTAAATATCAACAAAGATAATTTATATTTATATTTATAATAAATTAAGTGTTTTATTTTATGATATCTTTTCTATTAAATTGTTTAAATATTCCTGATTGAAATAAACAATAAATTTAAGATTATTATATAGAGGATTATTATTCTATTCATTTTATTTAACAATTATTTTTTGAAATTTTCAATTAAAACTTTTATCAACAGCCAAATTTAGAATCAGTTTAATATTCCTCAAATTTAGATTCCTTTGCATCCTCAATTGCTCGTAAAATAATGTCGTTTTAGAAAATTTGTCTTCAAAATAAAATTAGCTTGGAAAATACAATTTCATAATTTTGTGAAAATGAAATTTATATGGAAATTCTATACATTTCATATTTTCTCTCAGATCTTATGGCTTCTGGTGTTACTACTCACATTGGCCACAACGGCTGACTCCTTGTAAGTTTAGTCTGCTATAATTGTAAAATTGACTCGATAAAATTGACTATATTATAGTCTGTTATATTTGAATATTTATTTCAGTTTCGGCCCCTGTTTGATCGTAATAACGCATACTCTTCGACTGAGCCAAAATTTAGCTGTAAGTTATTTTAGGTTCAAAAGCTTAGCTATTTAATTTTAAACTATATAACAGATTGTTTGTCTTTAGCACGGGATTAATGCACGGACTTTTAAAATTCAATTGAGTTAATACCAGTCCACTCTATATTATTCCCCAAATGAAAATACGGATTGAATCAATGACAATAAAAATATATCACATATTCGAAAAACACAATTTTAATATACGAGTCCGTAACCCGATTACATTACATAATTATTAATATCTCGACGACCGATCACACCCGATCAAAGAAATAAATTATCTATGATATGCTTAACATGAGCTCTGTTAAGTTCGTACCAATCATACTGGAACTGAACAACAAAAATCTAAGACAATGCGTCGAAACGTTCAAAATCGATATCTCAGTATAGGGCTTACGATCCGGAAAGTATCGTCCTAGCTTAGTTAAATAGTCAGGGAGAATATTTAGAGAGGTGATGGACGTGATGTATCCAATTTTTTATCTTAAAAGAAGAATATCCATCAAGCCTTGGTAGGTACTGGAAAGATGCAAGTCATAGTAGGAAACACAACCGACTCTGATCACCGAAGGAATGTTGATTTAGAAATACATATTATTTACTTATTACTTATTCAATTATACTTTAGGGCGTGACACTTTTAGCATTTGGCAATGGTGCGGCTGATGTATTCAGCTCCTTGTCATCCATAAGTTCGAGTAGTCCTGGAATAGCTTTTGGGTCACTATTAGGTAATTAATATTCGTATACCTATATATATATAAATGTGTATAATGTATACCTATTAGATATCTCATTATAACTAATTCTAAATGATATTACAATTTTCCTTATTCAGGGGCGGGCATCTTAGTCAACACTGTTACTGCTGGAATGATTATGATCGTAATGCCTTTTCAAACAATGCGTCGACCCATACTGAAGGATATCGCCTTTTATTTCGTAGCAGTTGTTTGGGTGTTGATTATTCTTTACAAACGAGAGATTCATTTAGGGGAAGCTATCGGTTCGTTTTAGAATAATTTCGTATTAATGTATCATCCTATCCTTCATAACTTTTTAGGTTTATATTAAAATAAAATGATGGTAAAAATTAAAAATAAAATGATGGACGATCGTGTAAAATTAACGATCTATAAAGTATCAGTAGTATACAGACGTTTACATATTTTTAGTGAACAATTGTATTTTAGGATTTCTGTTGCTCTATGTTGTCTATGTAATTGTGACTCTGGTATCACGGTCTATCTATACCAGAGGATACACAATTGAGGTGGAAGATCCCGTTGAAATGAAAGAAATCGATGAGAAAGGTAAGAATATTATAGGTAATACCTCGGATTCGCTAATGGGATTGTTCATTGATCTCAAAAAGGCATTATTAACAAAACCCACGTAAAAAAACAAGGCACTATCGAATTAACATGCTGATAATCTATCAGAATAAGATAGTAGAAGACTATACAGTGTGGTAATAAATAATACCCTCTG
The DNA here is from genome assembly GCA_036784945.1 of Monocelis spectator. Classification (NCBI taxonomy): domain Eukaryota; kingdom Metazoa; phylum Platyhelminthes; order Proseriata; family Monocelididae; genus Monocelis; species Monocelis spectator. The sequence goes on along the minus strand of JAYMFX010223055.1, from coordinate 1,072 downwards.
GTAGAAATGTGTTTACACCAAGCAACTTTTAAATATAGAAAGCAAAACATGATAATTGATAATTCCTGTATGTATAAACATGAATATTCAAATACTTTACTGATTATACACATTGTCAGACATTATTTCAAAATTCCAAACTATAATAATAAAAGTAATTCTAATAAACTTATTTATCTGTTTATCTAAACTAATATGACATCATCATCATTATTATGTATAATATTCTATCTGTTTTCAATCCTATTCCCATCTAATTTATTGACTTTCTTTATGCTTCAGACATCAAGTAGGAATAACTGCATTTTGAGATTTCTTTTTATTTAGACAGTTCATGTGTGGTTTTAAGACATGCTGAATCAATATTATTATCATGACATGAGTAGAACCAATCAAAAAAACATAATACCACAAATCTGATTTGGAAAATGCAAACACCAGCACACTGCAAACTTGCAAAGATACAGCAATACTAAAAAGGATATTTCTCATGATAAAACAGCTTCTTCGTGAATGAGTGAGGTACATGATTGTATCGAATATAATCACAATTATTAAGATAATAAATGTGCAAGTTAACAGATACAGCCATATATTTTGGTAATTACTTTGTCTGAAGAATATTCCTCCAATTGCGATTAGGATTAAGACGGTTAATGTACAGAGTAATGTGAGGATGTGATATTTAGAAATTGTAGTCCTTTCTTTAATGTGAGGAGCAACAGTTTCTGAAATCATTTATTTCAAAAATATTGCATCATATTCTATAGTCCATATTGCCCATACTGACGAACATCTTATTTGGAAACCGTCTAAATTACTACGTATAAAATTTTCAAATTTGATATTACATATAGGTAATCTAATATGTAGTTATTAGCCATAAATATTATATCGTTTTTCTGTACGACGCTCAGCGCATTTATGGTTCATAATTTTCCTTGAATACTGTATCCAAGAAAAGTCTATTTCCATAGAAGTAGAGGGCTATTTAGCAATTCTATTGACCGTTAAAGTGACCCTCCAATTCTATGGAAATTTAATCCGCCCTTCGATACGGCCCTATCTCTGC
>JAYMFX010223021.1:7086-18628 GCA_036784945.1 Monocelis spectator | reverse complement strand
AATCTATAACCACACAATCTGTGACCCAATCTATAACCACAATCTGTGACTCAATCTATAACCCCACAATCTGTGACCCAATCTATAACCCCCACAATCTGTGACCCAATCTATAACCCCCCACAATCTTTGACCCAATCTATAAACCCACAATCTGTGACCCAATCTATAAACCCCACAATCTTTGACCCAATCTATAACCCCACAATCTGTGACCCAATCTATAACCCCACAATCTTTGACCCAATCTATAAACCCCACAATCTTTGACCCAATCTATAACTCCTCACAATCTGTGACCCAATCTATAACCCTACAATCTTTGACCCAATCTATAACCCCCACAATCTGTGACTCAATCTATAACCCCACAATCTTTGACTCAATCTATAACCCCACAATCTGTGACCCAATCTATAACCCTCCAAAATCTGTGACCCATTCTATAACCCCACAATCTTTGACCCAATCTATAACCCTCCACAATCTTTGACTCAATCTATAACCCTACAATCTTTGACCCAATCTATAACCCCACAATCTGTGACCCAATCTATAACCCTCCACAATCTGTGACCCAATCTAAAACCCCACAATCTTTGACCCAATCTATAACCCCACAATCTGTGACCCAATCTATAACCCCCCCCCAATCTGTGACCCAATCTATAACCCCACAATCTTTGACCCAATCTATAACCCCACAATCTGTGACCCAATCTATAACCCCCCACAATCTTTGACCCAATCTATAACCCCCCACAATCTTTGACCCAATCTATAACCCCACAATCTGTGACCCAATCTATAACCCCCCACAATCTGTGACCCAATCTATAACCCTCCACAATCTGTGACCCAATCTATAACCCCACAATAGTAAATAATGTCTACAGGCCCTTTTATTAATGATCTGAATTGACAAATTGTTTTCTTATAAACGAATCCTGATTACATCTTTATTCGATGTATAATCCGGATTCTATTATCCCTGGAGACAGCAATCCCTGAAATGTTTTGATACTTTGTCGATAACACTACCGTATCGAATGTAAGGTTTTTAATATTTTTATTGTAATTCTTTATTAGATTCAATCAAAAACATAAGAAACAACACAAGTTTCCCAATCTGTTAATCTGATAATATTGAATGGAAAATGATTTTATAAAACAGTATTATACAATATATGTGGTTTTACACTTCATCATACTTTGAAAATAAGATTATTTTCAATATATGAACAAAGTCATAGACATCTGTGAATGTGTTATAGAGAGGAACGGGAGCAAAGCGAATAACATTTGGTTTCCTCTCATCTACCACGACTCCACGATTTCTTAATTCATGATCCAGATTTTCAACAGAACGATTGAATTTCAGCGATAGTTGGCAACCTCTCTCAGCGGGATTTTTCGGTGTAATGATTTCACATTTAGTCTCTAGCGACTCGTCTTGTATAATGTTTTCATTCAGAAGGAATTCCGCGTAAGCAGTCAATAATAACGATTTCTCCCTCAGAGGTTTCATGCCGCCCGCCTTCATGAAGATATCCAAACTGCCCCGGAGAGAAGCAATCAACAACATCGGCGGATTGGAAATTGCAAAGGCTGATGCTCCCGCACGTCGGTGCATCTCATTTGTCATATTGAAGCGAGTGTTTTGGTCGTGAGTCCACCAGCCTTCTAGACGAGTCATAGTTGACACGTCATGCTTCTCATGTACGAAAATAGCCGCGACCCCACCAGCACCGCTGTTAAGGTACTTGTAGGAGCACCAACAACTGAAATCCACCTCCCATTCGTGAAGATTCAGTTCCACATTGCCCACTGCATGCGCCATATCCCAACCAACTATGCAACCGGCTTTGTGACCTTCCCTTGTGATGGTAGCTATATCGAATAGCTGTCCCGTGTAGAACTGAACTCCCGGGAAGCAAATCAGGGCAATTTCTTCGCCTTGATCTCTAATCGTGTTGACGATGTCTTCGATTCTCAGGCATTCTTCGCCCTGTCTCGGCTCGAGTGCAATGAGACAGTCTTCCTCTTTCATACCATGCAATCTAACCTGTGACTCAAAAGCATAGTGATCCGAAGGGAATGCTTTCGCTTCGAATAAAATCTTCCTGCGTTTACCTTGCGGTTTATAGAAAGCAATCATTAACAGGTGTAAATTTACTGTCAAAGAGTTCATCACCAAAACCTCCTCCATGTTTGCTCCCACCAATTTTGCCATATCAGCTTGAACATACGTCTCACACTTTCCCCATGGTAATTCCCCTTCAAAATGACCGTATAGACCAATGTCAGACCACGTTTGTATTTGCGAGTCGATATACGACTTGGCTAGTGTGGGCAGGACACCCAATGAGTTGCCGCTGAAATAAATACATTCCGCTCTTCTCTTCTTGTCACCCAAGTCAAATTCATTGTTCGTTAAAATATTCCTACTTGATGGTATGGAAAAGAAATCCCGAAATTCTTTCAATTTGTCTTCGGAGTCCATATACTCGGCAAATTTTCGAGAATTCAGTTCTTGCTGACATGCCTCAGACTTTTGCGATAAAATTTCACTCGGAGATGATGAGCACATTGCTTCTCTCTGCATCATGAGAATATTTACTATTTGCGTCAGCGTTCTTATTTATATATTTCAGTAGTGCGTATTTGTTATCTATTTATTTACTGATAAAATTTCAAATGATATCTTTGATGTAACAGCTGTGAAATAACCGGTGCGTTCATATTCTGCACACTTCACTTATGAGTAAATAAATTTATTAGAATTCATCCATAAACGTTTAGATAATAACCAATCAGTTTTCGTATTATGCTTTGACCTCATTGAAACTATCCTTACTGCATTTCTGATCATTGCATTGTGTTTTTTGATGATCGAGTGTAATATTCCACAAGTTTTCCGACAGGAATGATTCATTTAAATAGCACTTAGCACTGCAGTTAATCCATTAAGAATGACGACACGAAATCACAGATTAAAATGAGTTCACTTATAATTTTATGAAATTAATAACCCAGTTCTCAGAAAATAATTAATGAGAAAAGTAATTGTGATTTTGTAATTCTCACACACACACCAGTAAACATTAAGCATTTATTTTACAAATAGGTTGATAGTAAACTAATTAAATTATCCTGAAGAAACCACAACATAGGCAGACAAAATAAATAAGGAACAATATTAGGACAAGTCGAAAAGAAACACCAAAAAGACACTATTAAAAAACGCAATATTTCCCAAGTTGAAGAACAACCAGCTAAGATCACCACAGGAAAAAGGTTTCAACCAAGAGTACACGAAGATCACTTACATACCAACCATATGGAAGACAAGATCACCAGCTAGTATCACAACAGCAACAAGGTGTTAACCAAGAAGACACGAAGATCAAGTCACTTACATTCCACACAAATGGAAGACAAGATCACCACAGCAAAGGTGTCAACCAAGAAGACACGAAGATCAAGTCACTTACATACCAACCAAATAGAAGACAAGATCACCACAGCAAAGGTGTCAACCAAGAAGACACGAAGATCAAGTCACTTACATTCCACCCAAATGGAAGACAAGATCACCACATCAACAAGGTGTCAATCAAGAGTACACGAAGATCAAGTCACATACATACCACCCAAATAGAAGACAAGATCAACAAACGAAGATCGAAACTCCATCAATCCATACTATAAATCTCCATCTGTTGATGAAGTCAGTTATGACTTGTTGAGATATGATATCGCTGTTCAGGTATAAAAGACAATAAGTAATCTGTATGTTTCAGATGGACAACCATTTTCAGTCCAATTTTGTTTATCTTAAGTTCTTTCATTTCAGCTTCATGCTAAGTATAAAGATAAATCATTTTGATTGCTATCTCTATGATTATAAAACCAAGAACTTTAAATAATCATTTGTTTTCTGTACTGATGTTAAAAAATTCTTTCATGAAAATCACAAAACTACTTATTACTCGTAGGTTGAATATGTTCACCTTGTGGAGCAGTGCATGAACTTTGCATGTGAGATGATGGACCTGTGTCGTGGCACACAGGAGGTTGAAGCTGTCATCTCAGAGAGCCTTGAGAACAATACTCGAGATGCGCTGGGAAGACTGAGGATGGCAATTCGATATCAAGAGAAGAAGGTACATTTACATTTCTCATAATGTTCCGTAAGTCAAGTTATATTTTCATCTCATGTAAACGTTTCATTTACATAGTTTGTCGCTCATGCCAATTGCCAACAATATCTCACGAGCATCTGGTATGGTTCAGAAACTGCCTTCCTCCAATCTTGGTCCTTGGTGAGGAAAATTGGCCTGTCCATTTTAGCCGCACCTCTACTGCCCATAGCCTGCATCATGTACATACTCATTCCAAATTCAAACGTAAGTCTATGAGCATCAAACTATTATTTGAACTTGCAAAATTTATCAACGAGTTCAGGACTCACACTATCTTGTGGCAAAAGTGATAAGACAATCATAAAAAAGCCTCCAGCTGAGGGACGACCCACCGACTTGATTTATTTTGAGCTTCAGTTGAGAAGGGTTCTCTTTGGCCGCCCTTGCCCTTGTTCTGGGGTAATCAGTGGAGCGACTTGGATGGATTTGCGCAAAATTTGCTCTGTGGTTGTCCCGTAATGGCGATTGTTTGCCAATTTCTTACGGTGAATACAGCGTGGTGGTCGTCCTCTTGTACAACCCATGTTTAACAAGGAAGGTTCGTTGATTGGTCTCAACGAACAACTGGAATGTCTAAACCTGAGGTTTCTATTTTTAGATTGCTCGCTGCATGAGATGTCCCGCTGCCAAATTCGCAACTCATGGAATATCACATTTTCTTTTTCTCCTTTTACTGTCAATCGCCACGTTCCGTTTAGAAGAAGATCATTTTCCAATTAATTCCACGGCCGATTTTGATAAATACACCGGTATTCTCACTCACGAGGAGATGTCGAAGAGTTTAATGAAAGAGAAGATGAGACCGGCTAATACAATTTTCACTCAAGTCCAGATGTACATAGTGCTTTTTATAATTGGTAAGCAAAATTAGTAAATTTGCATTGTTATTTGTTTGCATTGATCAGGAGGAGTTATTTTCCCTATCAAAGAGGAACCTGCATCAATGTCTTGTTGATTATTCATTAACCATTAAATTAGAAGCAGCCATTCACGTAATCCACCAATTTTACATTAACTCAAGCGTGCAAGCTAAATCTATGACTTTGGATTGCCTTTTATTAGCACAGTAAAACAAATCAACCTTATATTATAAGCGTGTGTTGATGGTCTCACTCTCACATGCATTGATAATGACGATTTTTTTGATGTTGACTTAGGATTGAGGATTTCATTATTCGTATGTATGTTTATTTGGCTTGAGCAGACATAAATACATGTTTGTTATGTAAACCTTGGGAAACTTTCATTATTAGCCAGTGGAATTGGTCTATTAATCAAATTCTCGATCCAAAGCCAACTCGTACCAACTCGTACTCTATGCAAAAGAGGCCTTGATAACGATAAAGCAGACTCGTACTAAAGCAGGTGTTCTAACTACAATATTTGATCTCTGATTTCCCCACGCTTTAACTCTCTGTTCATGTTTCTATCCATCCCTATTTATCTTAGCCTCTCATTCATGGTAGATATGCAAATTTTGGATTATCAAAACAATTTTGATATAAATTTATTTCATATGGAAGAGAGTTTGTATTCTGTCTGTATTTAAGGATTACTCGTGTCTGAAATCAAAGCGGTCTATAATAACGGTATCCGGGCTCATCTCTTCAACGCTTACAATATGCTCAACTTCCTCATTCTCCTCCTCTACATGGCGTCATATACTCTGCGCTTGATCATAGAACAGTGGGTCAGAGACGCTGACATCCATTATAAGGGCACGGAAATAGCTAAAAATGCTCTGGAGCGTCACCGGTTTGACGTGTTCAATGATCTCTGGGTCAATATCACCAACTCTTCCAATGTTGAGAAGCGCTATTTCATGATTGCTTGTGAGTTGATAATAGATGACTATTCACACACACACACTCTCTCTCTCTCTGCCTAATCAAGTAAAGAGGGCCTGTCTCTAATCAGGAATAGTGTGTATAGAAATAATGACATGAAAGATTACATTTTTTATATCAGCTCGATTTTGGTGGAAGCCTGATGATCCAGAAATTGTTTCTGATGTCTTGTTCGCAATCGCTAACGTGATCACATTTGCCCGTACAACATATCTCATGCCAGCTTTCGAAATATTGGGTCCACTCCAGATATCCTTCATACGAATGATCACAGATATCAGCAGATTCATGGTTCTCTTCTTATTGGTGAGAATAGAATGAATTAGTCATCCAATACGCTTGTAAATTCCGGTGCAAATTCTATGGAAAAAAGCACACCCTTAACAACCCTACAATTACCAGTATGGAGAGTTTCTAAGGGTGTTCTAAAAAAAGTCTATGGGAGTTTTCAAGCGTATTGAACATTTTATCGGCCCCAAAAGTTGCAAATCTTGTAACCATTCTCTATGTGATATTGAATAGGTACTGTTTGCCTTCATGGTTGGTCTGCACAACTTGTATTGGTATTATGGCTCTCAGAAATTCTCAGTGCCAACTGATAAAAATTCTACAAAATTGGTACCTGCCACGGAAGTATTTGAGGGGTAAATTTACCTACATATATTCTAATATTGTGCATAGAAATAACACAAATTTATCGTTCCATTCTCTGACATATTATATATGTAAATGAATAAATAAATAAAAACTTTATTGGTATAAAGACACGAAGTCTGACATAGTATACAGTTATTTTTAAAACATTAAAAAACATTGAATCAATAAAAACATTAAGGTATGTAGTATTCATAACATTTAATTTACTAAGAATATGAAAGTCCGAATTCCATTTGGATTACGAATGGAGTGTAATGGTTCAGTATCTATACCATAAAGGAGATTTCTTATTGCAACAAGACAGCTACTATAACGAATCGCAATAAACTGTGGAACAACAGAAATTTAGTACAGAAACTAAAATAATTTCAGAAACTGGAGAAAAGGATTGAAATATTTGAGATGCACTGCTCCTAACGGTAACAAAGTGTAGCACATTTGATAGTTAGAGCAAGAGTCAGGAACTTTATAGGAGAACTGAGCCTTTACGAAGAGACCTAGAACTGAGACCTATGCATAAAGGTAGACAGGAGTCCGTGAACATTTGAGGAGAGAACCCTCACTTATCAAAGTGTGTTAGCGGCCAACATCTTCAAAGATATGAGAATGATATGAACATGATTAATTACCTCAGACTCCATGAATAAATCCCTGTAAACAGTCAAATCACGTCGTCAACTTGGATGATTTTATACATATTTGCTAATAGCAGGGACCAAATATAATCATGGACATTAAAACTATCCGCGACATCTAATACCAATATTCTTAACCATTAGAATCCTTGCTTATTCAAAGGCCTCAAATGTTTACTCTATTTCCCATTTATTTTAGCTTGAAGCACACTTTATACAGCTTGTTTTGGGCTATGTTTGGTCAAATTAGCATCGCAACATTACCCATCAAACATCCAGGTATGTTGGTTGCTCTAAACTCTTTATAGAAATTGGTTGGGTCTACCTCAAATTTGCTAAATCTTTGTCCATTCTGAAGATTCATTCATTTATTAAATTAATTATTTCGATTTAGCCACAATTAAGTGTTAACAGAGAGTTTGCACGCTCATGCAATACTGCGCAAACTGACTTGTACCTACAGGCCAACTGCACAGATTTATTTGTGCCTGTGAACATAGGCTTGAGGTGTGTTGTGCAACCATGGAAATTGGGCTGGACTAAAATCAGGCGGTGACTGAAAATTCAACTGATGCTTATAAATACTCCTAACAAAGACCTAACAGATATGAAAGTTTGCACCAATATAACTTAGCGTGTAAACACTTCATACTTGCACAAATAACTTTGCGCAGTATTGCATACCCCAAGCCAACTGTACACATTTATTTGAGCGTGTAAACCATCCTTAACACTCAATGTGGACTTTCAAGGAAGCTTTCGATCCATTTGTCCCTATGGTGCTGAGCATTTAACATCTGCACAACTATCACAGGGCATTCTTTGCCTCAGATGAGACTCGAACCAGCTACCCCTCGAATAAGAGGAAGGCCTTTCTATCGCCACACATTATGAAAGGCAATCATTTTTAAATTGATTCTATTCATTTTCCTAAAGATAAAATGGAGAACAAATACTCCGACGGTATGATCGACAACGAAAGCAGTACAGCGGTGGTTGAAGGAGTGGGTATGTTTCTGTTCGCCATTTATCACGTGATCATCATTATTGTGTTGGTGAACATGCTTATCGCTATGATGAGTCATTCATTTGAGGACATTCAGGTGAGCAACAGTTGTGATCAATCATTAAAATGAGATCAAATCGTTAAAATTGTTCCATGATTCAAGGCCGGATTTGAACTCTCGACCACTGGTGGATTGGTGGTCAAGCGTTCTAACCGTTCGGCCAGCGCTGTCTATAACAAAATGACAATTTTAAAGCCTTCTTATACTGCGTGCTAATTCAACTGGATGCTGAATCAAACATAGAGATTACTTGAAGCTTGAAGCAGTATCATACTTATCACTCTAGCAATACTTAGTGGTTAGTTCAACCCTACTGTTAGTAGTATGATACTGCTTCAAATTATCTTTCTTTTTAGAGAGCGCTGGCCGAATGGTTAGAACACCAATTCATGAGTTGAGAGTTCATATTGTATAGCGCTGTATAGAGATTGCATTACCTTATTAAAATATCGTGATAAGGGTAATGGCACATTTCAAAATTCATTACTTATAAGTAGTCTGATGTAAAAATGTAAAAGAAAATCTCATTGAAAAAATTGTAAATTTGCATAATATACAAAAATGCACCTGATTGAGATTAATTATTTGATGGTGTGTGCTGGGGAGACTTGACCACCAGGCTCGAATCTACCACAAATGTTAGTCTTCTCTTTTACATACATCAGGGAGATTGCGATGTCGAGTGGAAGTTTGCCCGCACAAAGCTGTGGCTGGCTTATATCGACAATGGAAGTACACTGCCTTGCCCATTCAACATCATTCCCACACCTCATAGTGTCTTCTCTCTGATGAAATTCACCAAGAACTTCTTTCAATCTGAGTCGCACAATCACAGAGGGACAACTATACGAAGTACAGAGTTCATTAAAGTAAGCACAAATAATATTAAATCACATTCTTTTTGTTTGTTTGGACTATAATCACAATAATTTCTTATCAGAGCATCAGGAAACCACGACAGAGGGAAACAAGATTAACAAGAAGCACCAAAAATACCGAGGACTACAGATCACCAAGATCACCACAGAAACAAGATCAACCAAGATTACACGAAGATCAAGTCACTTACCTACCACCCAAATGGAAGGTCACCACAGCAACAAGATGTCAACTAAGAAGACACGAATATCAAGTCACTTACATACCACACAAATGGAAGACAAGATCACCAAGATCACCACAGCAACAAGGTGTCAACCAAGAGTACACGAAGATCAAGTCACTTACATACCACCCAAATGAAAGGTCACCACAGCAACAAGGTGTCAACTAAGAAGACACGAAGATCAAGTCACTTACATACCACACAAATGGAAGACAAGATCACCAAGATCACCACAGCAACAAGGTGTCAACCAAGAGTACACGAAGATCAAGTCACTTACATACCACCCAAATGAAAGGTCACCACAGCAACAAGGTGTCAACTAAGAAGACACGAAGATCAAGTCACTTACATACCACACAAATGGAAGACAAGATCACCAAGATCACCACAGGAAAAAGGTGTCAACCAAGAGTACACGAAGATCAAGTCACATACATACCAACCAAATAGAAGACAAGATCACCAAGATCACCACAGCAACAAGGTGTCAACCAAGAAGACACGAAGATCAAGTCACTTACATACCAACCAAATAGAAGACAAGATCACCAAACGAAGATCCAAACTCCATCAATCCATACTAAGACACGAAGATCAAGTCACTTACATACCACCCAAATGGAAGACAAGATCACCACAGCAACAAGGTGTCAACCAAGAAGACACGAAGATCAAGTCACTTACATACCACCCAAATGGAAGACAAGATCAACAAACGGAGATCCAAACTCATTCAATCCATACTATAAGTCTCCATCTGTTGATGAAGTAAGTAATGACTCTCTTGTTGAGATATGACATCGCTGTTCAGGTATAAAAGACAATAGTCTGTATGTTTCAGATTATCACAACCATTTTCAGTCCAATTTTGTTTATCTAATAGTTCTTTCATTTCGGCTTCATGCTTCTTTTCAGAGGAATATTATCATTTTGTGGAAAGAACAAAGGTTTACCAAAGGAGCTACAAATTATTTTATTTAATACTTTTCTCAGATTTGATAAGGTTTTTGAAGTTTTTGAAAGAATGTTCACGCAAAAATGTTTAAAATTAAAAGTTTTCTGATTATTTAAAATTTGTTTAAACCTCAATCCGTTTTCTTATCTATTATCTTTGATACCTATCGTGGATTATTTCAGAGACGTCGCGACAAGGTCTGTAAAAATAAGGAGATTGAGTCTGTGGAATATTCGTATAATGACATTATGCAGAGACTGGTCAGACGATATCTCTTCAAACTGGAGAGAGAAAATGATGTGGATGGTAATTTGAATTCATATCTTTCTTTATCCAATCAACTATTCATCGTTAAATTGAAATTATTTGAGAAATTTATGCTTGATTTTCTTTATCTTAATCCGATATAGAGAAAAAAGAAAACATAACTCGATCGGATGATCCAGGCGGTCAGGATTTCTTTCAAGCAATCGATGAAGAATGTAAGTTGGCGCCTAAACATTAATCAATAAATAAAGAATACCGTATTCTAATATTACTACTGCTAGTAGCATAATAATTTTAATTGTTATTTAAAATTATTCAAACTATTAAACCATAATTAAAACATCCATTGCTATAGCTGAAGACGGTATTGCTCCTGAAAGTAGCAGTCTTATGCCTTGTATGGCAGAGCCTAGTCACTTTCCTGGAAGAAGATCTGTGCATCGAAGAAGCCGCAGAAAGTCGAGCATGTCAGGTTTTGCAGCACCACCGGTCCATCTGTTTACAATTCCCCAATTAGATGGAATACAAAGATCACAAAAAGTTCTTGATATGCGTCTACAAAATCTGCAGGTTAGAATTTTCCCTTCTTATCATTGGAAGTGAAATAACAAAAATAAAGAGTAACACATAATTCAGACAGAGTAACACATAATCCAGAAATAGTAACACATAACCCAGAAAGAGTAACACATAATCTAAATGGAGTAACACATTATCCAGAAAGAGTAACACATAACCCAGAAAGAGTAACACATAATCCAGAAGGAGTAACACATAATCCAGAAATAGTAACACATAACC